>OY720038.1:3186918-3442107 GCA_963082485.1 Eudonia mercurella
GAATGAACACATCCGTCTTACGAATTTTCGATCAGGTCACGTGTCCTGACGCGAATTTAACATTTTTTACCCATTCCAAAAAAAGTGCACAACGCCGCTAAAGAAGTTTTCACTTCAAAAAAAAACAAATAATAGTAAAGTACCTGGAAGATTTGGCTCTTAGCGAATCCCAGCACAATGATCCCGCCGAACTTGGTGAGCGTGATCCCGCTGAGCACGGACGAGCCCATGCGGGCCAGCGCCGCCGCCGCGCGCGCCACGCGGCTGCCCGCGCCGCCCATCGCGAAGCTGTGCACCAGGTGCGAGCAGAACTCCACCGCGATGCCCACCGCCATCACCTACGGCCGGCGAGCGTGTTACTATATGCCATCATCACACCTCACTTTATGTCCCCCTTGGCGGGAAAGTGAAGAGTCATGTCTGCGGTTTTGTTTTATTTTTTAAATTTTTGTTATGTCGAATATTAATGTGAAATAATGTTGGATTATTAACCGTTAAGTGTTCGTGAGTGTGCATGAGTGTTGGCAAATGAAACAAAACAGTGCAACGTCACTTTTCAAATTCTCTCAAGAAGTCCGCCCGAGGACTTAGTAAAGCCCCACATCTTTACTGAGATACTCGAGGGGTTGGGTGGTATATCATTTCTCATTTCTATTATCATTCATCATCAGCATACAGAAAATAAATAATGTTTATTTATGTATTACTTGTTAGAAAAATTACTTTGACACTGGCTAAATATGCTAATCGCACGAAGCCATCAACAAAATGAAAAAAAAAAACTATGTCCCCGCTGCTGGAGCTCGAGCCTTTTCTATGGATGGAAACACGATAAGAAGAAAGAACCATAAACAACCGAGCGGGCCCAGTACGGATTGGTGGTTAAAAACAACTAGCCTGGCCGGGACCAACGGCTATACGTGATCCCCGTCAGTACGGACGAGCCCATCGCGAAACTGTGCACCAGATGGGAGCACAACTCCACCGCGATACCCACCGCCATCACCTGCGGGACTCATACATCATCAGCAGCTCATTTCATGTCTGTTAAACAGCGCCACCTAGCCGACAATCGGCTAACCGGCTTGCTATAAATCACGAACGCGCGCACAAAGCAATAGCCTATAATATTGACAAAGGCCATCAATCAATGCAGCCAGAGGGCGCTGTGGGCCGCACAAAGGTGTATTAAAGCAAATGTAGGGCCGTCTACAGTCTCTTTTTTAGGTTCACTCATCCCGACAATAAAGTCTATCAAAAACAAGCATACGTTGTCATTCCGGCTCTCTGTCTCCTTTACAATGTCCCCAATAGTGGGGCGTGAGCCTTCCCTATAGATGGAAATACCACAGGGAGAACGAGCTATCATCTTCATCAGCCTATACTAGACCACTGCTAGACATAGGCCTCTCCAAATGCACGCCACCGAACGAACGAGCTATAAACCGCCATAATGCGCTAAAATGAACTGGACTGTCATCGTCAGTTTAAATACGTGATCCCATGTCAGTACGGGGTTTTCATTGCACTCACCAAGTTGACGAGCGACACGGCGTTGAGGCTGATGCCCCACCAGTACATGATCCCGCCGAGGTTCACCACGATCATGGTGATCGTTATCACCACCACCTGCAACCGCACCACACAATTGAACCATATAAATTTCACGAAGAATGCACATTGCTCGAGCCGACCAATGAGGTTCTACGACGGATGACGCGACACTGACCGCGGCCAATCAGAGGCCACTGTCATCAAGCGATACTTGTGCAGCCAATAAACGTCGCAAGTTAAAACTAATGATTTAGGGTATGTTCCGATATACACTGCGAGCACTGTCCAGTGCTCTTACTGGTGACAAATTTGTTCCGTTATGGACTGACAGTATACTGCCGAAGTGTCCTAGGGAAAGTTCTTTTTTATTACTGAAGAGGAAGGAGGAGGAATATTTTTGCTAACTGTTTTAAAGCCCTCGTAACTCAACCCTCACAATAGACCTTAGAGGAGTGGGAGCGGCTGAAAATCAGCGCTGTCCTATGTCAGCACTAGCTGAGCCGCCTCCATTTGCCTTCAAAATTTATATAATGATCTACCCATGTATGCTCTTCCATGAAATATGTGTATCTAATGTTTTTTCTTTAGTTATAAGTATGGAATTGTTACCTACATACTAGTTTTTTTTTGAAAGCAATAAACGTATTTATTATTATTAAATATATGACGTCATAAATCGTCGCCATTTTTGTACTGTAAGCTCTGGCATTTTCGAGGTAAGGTGCTCTCAGGGCTTTGATCACGTGATCAGCGTCCAGAAATGATGACAGTATACTGGACTGCGTTCCGTTTTAACAGTAACCAGTATAGCTAACTATAAAAGAACGGCTTCACAGTATACTAAATTGACGTCACACCTTACAGTGCTCGCAGTGCATATCGGAACATACCCTTAGTATTGACTGTAAAATGTTTTTAGATTTCGGTGAAACCGATTTCAATGAGTGTAATATAAAGATGATTATTAGACGCTGTAAGGGAGGAAAGAGCTGGCAACTTGCCGAGTTCCTTGCCGGCTCTTCTCAGTACAAGATCTGGAGCCCAGATTAGACTTACGAACCGATGGCATAGTGAATAAATGATTTTGAATTTAAATTTGAATTTTTGGTTCTTATAATGTAGAGAATATGTAGTTTCTTGCTTACGTGACAGTCATTCAATGTTTCATTTACGGTTTCCAAGTTTAAAATAAATTTATATAGAAAAATAAGTTTCTTGTTCACATGTCAAAGCACTTATTTCAATCAATGTTACATTGACGGTTTAACAAAAGATAACAAAAACCACTTACCAAAGCCGAGAACAGATCGAAGCCCATCAGCACGAAAGTGACAATGAATATAGAGAGCACCGATATGCCCATACTCTTCAGCGTGTCTGGCCACATCGTCAGGTACTGCTCGTAGAACACGTAGAACACCGAGTATGGGAACACGTTGACTGTGGTGTTTTTGCCCTCTTCGCGAAGGTTCCTGTTGAGGGTCTCCGTGAGGTTGGCGGCTACGGAGCGAGCGCCGCGCAAGGCTGAGTAATAGTCGAGACTCGATTTCAATACTGTGTGGTATCCTGGGGCGGGAAAGAAAAAAGTTTTGATATTAAATGTTTATCTATACTAATATTATAAAGAGGAAATCTTTGTATTTTTGTATAACGAATAAACTCAAAACTACTGGACCGATTTAAAAAATTCTTTTACCATTAAAATGCTACATTAGCGCTGAGTAACATAGGCTAATATATAAAAAAATTCCATCCGTGCGAAGCAGGGACGGGCCGCTAGTTTAGTATAAGACCCTCTTGGCGAGAAAGTAAACGGACACTTTAAAAAAAACTTGTCATGTTTCTGCCGGCAAGCGACCATACGGCCCGTCTGACGGAAAGCGACTAACGCTAACCCCACGCCTAAAAACCCAAAAGTATTACGTCGCATTACCCATCCTGAAGCTTCGGTGCATTACACATAACCAAATAACTAGCGCATAGACCTGCTAAGTATAAGGCTGCAGCCTTGTACATTTTAAAAGCAGTGGAAAGCCTTAGGTTTTAATATTGAGCTCTCGAAGCATAGACTAATTTGTACAGAATGCAGTCCTATATATATAGATTAAACTGTTGTTAACTTAACAGTAAACATTTTTTTAAACCAATTTATCCAGCACATAATTTTAAAATAAGTATAATTTTTATAAAAAATTATTTATAAAATAATTAAATTTTTATGATTGACCACGTGATTGAAAACGCACGGGATTGGTCACGTGATGTCGTGACGTCATTTGCAAGTAAATCAAAGATGTCACTCGAAGTTTTGTACGGTGTGATTTGACAGCTAACAGTTTGTTTACATGCAACTGACGTCACGACATCACGTGACCTGCATGCATCGTTTTGGCGGCTATTTTATTCATTTGAATTTTAATGGCGATTTTCTTAAAAAATAAAGAAATTCACAACGAATTAATCAAATTGCAAATATATTATGCCATAATGAACCATTGGACATATTTTTCTAAAACCTGTCAAATACCCTATTTGAAGCAAGGCATGGCTACCGACGTCTAAATTTAATATACATAATCTAAAATATAACACATGTTTTTCAAATTGTAATTTGTTCGCAACAAATCATCATCATCATCATCAGCTCATTTTATGTCCCCACTGCTGGGGCACGAACCTTCCCAATGGATGGATAGGGAGAACAGGCCATAAACCACCACGCGAGCCCAGTGCGGATTGGTGGTTGTTAACGACTGCTAATGCAGCCGGGACCGACGGCTTTACGTGCATTGCGAAGCACAGAGAAGCTCGAGATGATAAATTTTTGGTCACTTATCCGATGATCGGCCTTTGCGAAAGTTGCTTAACCTCAGTACTCACAGACCGGGCGCGTCAACCACTGCGCCATTGAGCTCCTCAACTCACTCGCAACAAAATTTGCGTAAAAATATTTTTCACTTTTAATTTTTAATTATCATCATTCATATTTATCTTTTCAAATCCTGATGGTGAACATTTTTATTTACAAACAAAGACAATAACAAGATAATAATTAACTACTTTAAATTAAACTTCTAAAAAACTATAAACTATAACTACTACTAACTATAAATAAAAAAATTGCCTCAAATCATCCCCATCAGGATCCCCATTCACATGAGGAGCTCGATGGCGCAGCGGCTAGCGCGTTCGGCTTGCGATCTTGCCCGCTAAGCAACTTTCGCAATGCCGGGTCGCCTGATGGGTGACCAATTAAAAAAACATCTCGAGCTCCTCCGTGCTTCGGAAGGCACGTTAAGCCGTTGGTCCCGGTTGTTGTCGTAAGATGGCAGTCGTTAAAACCCACCAACCCGCATTGGGCCAGCGTGGTGGGTTATGGCCCAATATCCCCACGTGCTACTGATCATGTGGGAGGCCTGTGCCCAGCAGTGGGACGTTTATAGGCTGATGATGATGATCCCCATCAGGCCGAGTGCCCAGTAAGCTAGCAGCGTTGTCACGTTGGATAGCAATGCTTATACGATGACCCAAGTAGCTGCTAGCTCTGGGGTCCCGGGTGGTTTCTACTAATTTTATAGAAATATCTTTAAAAAGTTTGTGAGCACCCGGGCCCAATGGTGAAATAAATTGAAATATCCAATCACCTTGGTAGTAAGTGGCCCCCACGTTCGCCTGGCTGGCGTTGAGCATGCGGTAGTTGACGGCGCGCCCGTAGGCGGCGTGGCCGCCCTTAGCGCAGTTCTCGTTGGGGTTGTCTTGTAGGAAGAACGGTACGTAGCGATTGAAGTCGCCCACGCTGGGGCGCAGCTCCCGCCCCACCAGGGAGATGTTGCACGAGTTGCAGGGTACGTTCTCTGTGGGGGAGTAAGGAAACATTTTATATAAATATTAAGTAAGAAAACATGTTAGAAATATATATATAATCTATTCTATCAAAAAATGGTAAAGTTTGTGCCTAAAGTGCGGATCTGAGTGCTAGGGATAGCTAACATAATGAATTCAGAACAATTATTTGAACTATCATTCTTGTCTAGTTCAGACGATGACGATGATGTATGTTATAATAGTTAGTATAATAATTTGTGTAGTGGCAGCGGCAGTTCTGAAAAACGGAAGAAAAAAAGGAATATTTTGATAGGAAGAATTTGGATGCAAGATATTAATTATTTCAGAAGAGAATACAGTGAGTTTAAACTATTCAACGAGTTGTCAAATAAAGATTTTCGTACATATTTAAGAATGACAAGACAACATATAATAACAAATAATAACGTGATGTACGTTTTTCTTAAATATACCGTAACTGTGTTTCTTAAATGTACGATATCGACGTGATCGACGTGACAAAGTCACGATGATTTTTCTTGTGCAACTGGAACGACAGTCACGGTGATTGAAAAATAACGACTTTGCTCATGTCTACAGGACTAGCCGCCCACGAGCGAGTAGTGCGAGTAATCGCCCATCGCACAAGAACACTCGCTTATAGCTCAGCGACAAAACTATCGGAACTACAACTCGCTTCTAGTTTCTAGCTCTACTCGCTACTCGCTCATCGCCGGCGGTGGGACACCTGCCTTGCCTAATCTACTGGTCCGCTTCCAAACATTCTTCCGCAGATTGAATGATACATTCGTTGCGGGAAATATAGGGTACATTTTATTTTGATAAAATTATTGGTTTTTAAATATACGAAAACAAATTAAACGGAGTCGCGGGCAAAGTAATAGAGAGGTCCTGGGTTCAATACCCAGGTCGGGTAAAGTACTATGGATTTATCGATGGATATGTGTTTTGTGATCATCAGCCATCCCGGGTTTGTGATCACCAGCCAGCCAGCACTTGACAATACCCATTTAATTCATAATAATAAATCTATAATTATTTTTTCTTTTTATCAAGTATCTGAATCATATTTAAGTTGAATCGAATAACGCGAACTCAATTTAATGCGAATTGAAATGTATCTTAGGACTGATTTTTCAATGGTCAGATATCGTTTATTCATAGATTAATTTTGACATAGTGACAGATTCTCTTTAGAAATTATGTCACAATGTCAATGTTATTCGTTAAATAAAACTTATCTGAAGATTAAAAATCGGGCCTTAATAAAAATTTTATTAATATTTGCATGCCAGTATGGTAAAACATGTAAATGTAAGTTCGAACTATTGTCGTGACCGGCGGTAATATTACGATGTTTTGAGTGAATAAATGATTATTGAATTATTATTGAAGGAGGTGCCAGTGACGCGCGCCTTTTGCACAATCAACCTCGTTGATAAAGAGACGCTATTAATTTGTTCATGGAACGAATTCACAAAATTAGCTAGTTTCACAATTTGTTATAAATAAAATTCAAACGCTTCATATATCGCATTGGGGTAAAAAAAACTATCATTAGTTGTTGTTTGTCTAAATAAATAAATAAATTCACAGACACAAAAACAGTAGTGTTGTAATCAGCAGGTAATTATAGTTTTTTTAGTAGCTAGTAGTCAAAAAAAAGTTGTCAATTTCCCAAACTTAAACAGCGTACAAATTACACTTATACTTGGGTTAATTTTTATATTAACGCTTAAATGACTTAAAACTATCCGCACTTGATTAGAGTCACAGCTACATTATACATATAAAATCGTCCTTGCAGCGTTACACATAAGGTGCTAAATCTCACTCACCGTCGTAGTGGTCGTTGGGGCAGAAGCTGGAGTTGCCGGGGAAGTACTTGCAGCAGTTGCTGAGCGCCGCCCAGTCGAAGAAGTCGTCCAGCCACGAGTTGGGCGGCTGCGACAGGTACGTGTCGTTGGGCGTGCGGGAGGCTATAAACAAACACAAAATTACATATTTCAATTTTAAAAAAAATATAGTGTTAAGCACGGCTTGATACCGTTATCACATTCCTACTTTGAGTATCGTTGAGTAACGTTATTTCTATGAAATTAGTAGCGGTAATGCAGTTAACGTTGTCTAGAAAAGTATCGTTATTTTTAACATTACCTAATGTGCTTAAGCCAATGATATTATATAAAAAAATCTTTTACCACATGTGAGCATACAAAGATACTGAGATTATTTAGTATATTTCAATAATATTTTTTTTCAAACAATCAAATAACTGACGTAAAAACGTCATGTTCAGGTAAAGAAAGAGAGAGCGATCTAGTAGAAACATTTGAAGTACAATCATTAAAACTATAGCTATCTCTTTCATTTGCGTGCTATTTCGTATCTTTTGTTTTACTTTGTTCATACACAGGCGGCTCGATGTTCAGATACTTGTTACACTCCTTACGTGCTTCGACAAATCACTAAGGTACCCAGCGACCACCAATGTGTCGTTAGTTTTGCTGCTACTGTACCATAAAGGCTATATACCAGAGTGACGTCATCACTCACCTGAATACAGCTGCATAGCGACACTGTCGTCGCGGCAGAATCTAGTCCCGCACACCATATTCTGCGTGCTCGGATCGGAGTAATTTAATCCTTCCATCACCACGAAGTACACGGGCGGCCCGATGTTCAAATACTTGTTCAGATGCTGGAAGTACTTCAGCTGGAAGCTGTCGTGAGGCATCGACAGCTCTTGGTCGAGGCCGATCTCTATGTGGGGCGCGACCTGTAAACGAGGATATTGTAATGTGATGTGCAATCAATTATTTAGATTTGAATTTGACGAGGGAAAGCTATAGAAATGACCCACGCTCTCTCACTTGCCATCAAGAGTACTCTTAATAATATGATCCCAATATACATTTAGGGGAGGCCTTTGTTCATCAGTAAACGTCTTTTAGCTGAGATGATGATGATGATACATTTGGGCTGTTTCTAAGGAACTGGTACCACATACAGCAGTCATCATCATTTTGTTGTGTGTTCTGTTATGTGATTCCAATAAACATCTTTTCTTCTTCTTTCTAATATATATATTTCATAGGTTATCGATGCCATTGCAAATATAAGGTACAAATAATAGTGGCATCTTTATCGCCACCACCAGTTAATCCCACATAGGGTAATCAGGACATTTTTTAGAAAATCCTCCTTCGCCTATCACTTTTTTCCACTTTGTAAGACCTGTGCCTTACTCCGACAGAAGCTAATAGCGGTCTACTTAATTAGTCAACCATGAAAGACATAAGTTTGCAAATACTTACGGCAACTGAAGAACACAGCCAGGCAAAGAATATGATCATGACGGAGGCGCGGACCTCCCGCTTCATCAGGAAGGGCACGTAGACCTGGCGGAACAGGTTGAAGAGCGCGCCCTCGCCGCCGGGACCGCCTTCCTCCTTCTTGCCTTGGATGCAGCATAGCACGTCGAACCTGTGGATACGATATTGGTACTATGTGAGTATATATCTTCTTTTTTTTTTAACTTAACGCCACGCTATTGTCGCATATTCCATTCATCTCTATTATAATGCAATTGTAAAGAAATATAGTAAAAAAGTTAAATAGCCTATAACTATCCCACTGTTGGGCAAAGGCCTCCATCATTGAAAACTAGTCATCACTACACTTGATGGGTAATGGCTTAATCACCACGCCTGCCAAATGAGGGTTTGTGATCTACGCATCGAAAAGCGCATTGCCGCTCTAAGGCTTTGGGTATTAAAAATCTATGCCCAGTAATTTTAAATGATCTCATACCCTTCAAAACGGAGTTATTTAATGTACACACGCTTACACATCAGCCTGCCACAAACTGTCAAATTTCTTGAATAGACTTTGAACTTTATGGCCTCAGCATACGGTTGAAAATGTATTGAATAAATTTGACAGTTTTGGAAAGGTCGATGTGCAGGCGATATAAAAGGGTTTTTTTTTTAGTTGATGGCTTCGTGCGATTAGCACATTTAGCCAGTGTCAAAGTATTTTTTCTTACAGGTAATACAAATATAAATAAACAATATTTCCATCTTGTATGAATGATAATAGAAATGAGAAGTGAGAAATGATATACTCCCCAACCCTTCGAGTAAAGATGTGGGCTTTACTAAGTCCTCGGGCGGACTTCTTGAGAGAATTTTAAAAGTGACGTTGCACTGTTTACACTTAACGGTTAATAATCCAACATTATTTCACATTAATGTTCGAAATAACACAAATTTTAGAAAATAAATCAAAACCGCAGACATGACTCTTTACTTTCCCGCCAAGAAGTCATATAAAAGGGTTCATCACAGTGTCAACCACTTTTTTTTTTAATAAAAAAATATGTATTTGGCAGAATTAAATGATCATATAAAAAGTTTATTTACCTGTTAGCGTTCTGCCGGTTTGTATCGATAGCCAGCAACGCCACGAAGCATGTGACTTGCAGTAGGAAGTCCACTAGCAGCGCGGCGGCGGCGTAGAGAGCGAACGCGCGAACCGCCGGCATGTCAGAGAGCGCGCCCAGGAAGAAACACACGCACTCAGAGGCCGATGTTAGCAGCATGGAAGGGCCCACGGTACCCAGCCTAAGGATATACATTGTCTTATAGTCATCATTATCGTCATCTCAGCCAAAAAACTTCCACTGCTGGACGAACAAGGATCCCAAGGATCTCCACAACGATCGGGCCGTCTTATCATACCACAAAATTGTTCAGGTTCGCGTTCATTACGGTCATCAGAAAACTTAAGCCTTAAAAACCCCCCCACACAGCACCACCTTTTATGATAGATAGATCTTTTACCGTCCAAGCTGTTCGTCTCTGGAATTCACTTTCAGTTGCGATCAGGCGTGCGACATCTATTCACACATTTAAGGAGCTCATGAAAAACTTTTACCTTTCTATTTAACTCTATCCTGCTACAAAGCTGCCACATCCGCTACTTTCCTACCTGAGACTACTATTATGTTTATGTAGGTTTATTTATTTATATTATTATGGTATATTTATCGTTATTATAATTTTTGCTTAATTTATACCTAAAATACACACTATTCTAGTACATTTTAATAGTTTCACCCCTGATCTTACAGTTTATTAGCTCTCTCCATCCGACTGGTTGTCTGGAAGAAATATCGCTTTAAAGCGATAAGACCGCCAAATTGTAACTTTATAAGTTATTTGTGTTCACGTTTATGTTTCATAGTGTTGCAATAAAAGTATTATCTATCTATCTATCAAAATAAATAGGTACAGAACTACGATCAATATCGCATGTATCGCGAAAATGGTCGCGTTTGCTCACTAATACATCTAAGTATCTTATTAATAATATCAAAAAGGTTTTATAGCATCAGCAGCTTATTATAATCCTTTAAAAATTACAATTACTGAAAAAACTAGTTATCTAAATAAGACAATATCCAACTTACGTGCGTCCTATATGCTCTGCGACCGATTCATCAGGTCTCCTCGCATCCCTCTGGCTGGTCTGCACCAGTATGAAGATGTTGTCGACGCCCACCGCCAGCACCAGGAACGGGATCACCTCCACGATGATGAGCGTGGCGGGCACGCCCGCGAACCCGTACATGCCCACCGAGCAGACCACCGACGCCAGCACTATCAGCACGCCTGCGACAAACAAAAACGTTTACGTATACTCATCGTCAGCTCATATTTTATGTCCCCACTGCTGGGGCACGAGCCTTCCCTATGAATGGATAGGGAGAACGGGCCATAAAACACCACGCGGGCCCAGTGCGAATTGGTGTTGTCAACGACTAATACAGCCGGGACCAACGGCTTTACGAGCCTTCCGAAGCACGGAGGAGCTCGAGATGATACATTTTTGTTCACCCATCCGATGACCGGCCTTTGCGAAAGTTGCTTAACCTCAGCACTCGCAGACCGGGCGCGTTAACCACTGCGCCATCGAGCTCCTCATTACGAACAGTATCTTAATGTTAATAACAATAATAATAAGTATAAAATCGATGTACTGAACAATTTACTTCGGTGAGCGTGCAAAACCGTGTAAGAGCAGTTTATAAAAACCGCGTATCTGCATCCGTATATACTTTTCTGACTGAACTTGATAGCTATTTCTTTGAGGCAAACAACAGCAATCAAAAATGTTTATTAAAATGGCCTAGATATTCACTTGCTTCGTCTTTCTGTAAAGCAGATACGCGGTGTTCACAAACTGCGCACGGCCACGGACGTTTCGTATCTTGTCAAAATAACTAAAAAGTAACAGGTGCTTGTGAACTTTGAGTAAAGTTATTATGCATTGGTATTTGGTCGCGATTGGTAGCTTAGCTGGTCACATGCCAATAAATTAAACAATGATAGTTTCAATAGCTCACCTCCAATGCCGAGTGTGACTTTGCTGTCGATCAGCAGCCTCGAGAAGCTGGTGAACCGTCCGAACGAGATGGCGATATACGCGAACATAATAAAGTAAGAGACGAGGATAGTGGACACGTCTGACTGCGACTCGCAGTCGAGTTCGTCTTCAATCGAACACATTTATAGAAAAAAAGTCCCGACTGACTGAAGAACGTTATAACATGGCACTGTACGCATTTAGAACGTTGAAATTTAAAAGGCAGGTCCCTTTTATGATCTAGGCAACAGAAAAGTCGATGTTTCACGAAATTTTCTCAGGATCACGGAGTATGAAACGACACGGGTTGCGAAGATAATTGCTGTTACACAATGAAAAAATACATTGAATATTAGAATAACTCACCTCCAATGCCGAGTGTGACTTTGCTGTCGATCAGCAGCCTCGAGAAGCTGGTGAAGCGTCCGAGCGAGATGGCGATATACGCGAACATGATGAAGTAAGAGACGAGGATAGTGGACACGTCCGACTGCGACTCGCGGTCGAGCTCGTCCTCGATGGAGCGCTCGGACGTGTACGCGATGTCCATGAACGGAGGCATCGCGTTCTCCGTGTAGTTCTTCATAAACTTTATGAATTCTCTTTCCCAGTCGAGCGCCGGTTTCAGCTGCAAGGATAAAATAGAAAATTGATTAGCGCTTTCTGATACTGTCTGCTGCGGCTGCGTCTGCACTGCTAGCGAAAGGCCTCCATCATTAAAATCAAGTCATCATCGCTCCAATAGATGGGTAACGCTTTAATCACCATGCTTGTCAAATACGGATTGGTGATATTGTTATCACAAACAAGATAAATCGAAAATTTTAAACTGAGAATTTAATGCTTTTAGGCAAGTATTTGACCGTAATCTCACTTGATGGTAGTGATTATGTAGCCTAAGGCGCGGGACACACAGAAAAGACGTAAAACGCGGACGGGGCGCCGTCGCGACTTTTAAAAAACTAGGCACTAGGAATAGGACTAGGGAGAGATTAAGGTTTTTTCCGATATATCGATACATCTATAAAAAATAACCAATATCGAAATTCATATCAAAATCGATATTTTATTTATTTATTATCATCTCATCACGATCTTACTAAATTCGCTAGAATTCAAAGCCGTAAAAGATTGAAAAAATAACTTATTATTTTGTTGTGCTAAATTCCATTAATCTAATCTGTGGTAGTGAGTGCGTAACTGTCACTGTCAGTGCGTTGCTTTAATCAAGTCATGTCATGTGTGCATGTGTACTGCGTATAATACGCAACAGCCATTTTGTACTTTGATCTAAAACAGTTATTTCTTTCTTTAAGAGTAGTCTTGTTGTGTGTGGTGTGTTTGCGAGATCGTCGATTGTTTTGTTTGCTTTTTTTATTTGGAATTCGTGCTTCTCGAATCGCGACTTTAAAAAAAAGCAGGAGGTTCTCCTTTTTACCAGACTGCAAAGGAAGGGTATTGTTTTTCGCGCCTATCTTGTATGTAATATTCTTTATTACCTCATATCTCCAGAACCACTGAACGGATTTACATAATTGAGGTATCGTTAGATTTGTCTTAGCTGCCCAAGTGTTCTTAGATAGGTGACGTTAAAAAAAAATATGGCGGCAGTGTGACGCCATTAGAGTTGGTGAAAAACATTTTTTTTTTTTTTTACATTATGGGTATCAAATTAGAATGCTCAACACAAGGATTTCAAAAAGGTATATCATGAAATGTGTCTAACTAAAAAGACAAATAAAATAAAAATTTAAAAAAAAAGCCGCCTGCGTAGTTTTTGCGGCGCATGCCGCAAAAAATTTTTGATTTAGGTTTTTGATTTTTTTTTAATTTTTATTTTTAGTCTGTTAAAAAATTGACCGATATATCGATATTTTTACGCGATATATCGAGATCGATATAGTTACTTTAAAAAATAACAATGTATCGATATATCGATATTTTTTCATTTTCGACATCATTTGCTGTGTGTGACAGCGACTTGCGAGTCCCGCCCGCTCCCCTCCCTCGTCCGCTCGCGCCCGTGCCCTGTCCTTTCTGTATGTTTTACAATAGGGCGCAGACGAGTAAGCGTCGTGCCCGCGCCGTCTTTTCTATTTGTTTCGTTTATTTGACGTTTACATGACAGAAACAAAACACGGAATAACTATTCGGACCTTATTCTTTGTTTATTTGTAAGGCACTAAATGTTTAAGACTTAAGTCCTTGTCCAGTTCTGAGGTGTGATATGCCTTACCTTGTTCTTGTCGTGCTTGTTGTTGACGAGCACGGTGATGATGAGCGCGTCGGCCTCGTGGTAGCGCGACTTCTTGCCGAGCGGCTCGCCGGGCGCCAGGAACCCGCCCAGCGCCACCGCCGGGATCACGGGCCCGCCGTACGGCGCCAGGCACATGTACGGGTTGCTGGGGACCACACGCACTTCTATACATACTATAAAAACTATTTCTTTTTTTCTTTATTTGGAAAACAAACAATTACAAAAAATACAATTATAAATAACATAAATCAGTAAAGTTATATCTTGTGTTGTTTATAGCATAAATAGTGGACCCGGCAGACTCCGTACCGCTTTCACAGTTTCCATTCATTCTCGTAGGAATATCGGGATAAAAACTATCCTATGTGTTAATCCAGGTTATAAACTATCTGTATGCCGAATTTCATCCAAATCCATTCAGTAGTTTTTATGTGAAAGAGTAACAAACATCCATCCATACTTACAAACTTTCGCGTTTATAATATTAGTAGGATTAGAGACTACTTAACTCGAAAGAATTTCTTTGTTCGATTCTTTGTTTAAAGGTTTTAGCGTGTGGTTAAACATATCCACGTGTGACAATTTCTTGTAGACGCTCGTGAAATTATACTATACTAACTATTAATAACTAACTATAAATGTTAATAAGTAAGTGAAAGTAAGTAAATAGCCTATATCCTGTCCCACTGCTGGGCGAAGGCCTCCATCTTTGAAATCGAGTCATCGCAATACAATGGAGATGTTGACAGCCACAACAAATAATTCCAGAACATTAAACAAATGAATGAAAACACGTAACAGTTCGTTAACCTTTTTTTTGGACTTCTTGGCAGGAAAGTGAAGAGCCATGTCTGCGGTTTTGTATTATTTTCAAAAATTTGTGTTATGTCGAATATTAATGTGAAATAATGGTGTATTATTAACCGTTAAGTGTTCGTGAGTGTGCATGAGTGTTGGCAAATGAAACAAAACAGTGCAACGTCACTTTTCAAATTCTCTCAAGAAGTCCGCCCGAGGACTTAGTAAAGCCCCACATCTGAGATACTCGAGGGGTTGGGGGGTATATCATTTCTGACTTCTCATTTTCTTTTATCATTCATCATCATCATCATCATCATCATCATACAGGAAGGACATATTGTTTATTTATGTATTACTTGTATGACGCTAGTGTGCCTTACCCTTCCCCTTAATCACCGCGCTTGCCGAATGCGGGTTGGTGATCATATACGCATACGCGCACGCGGTTTATGCATCAAAAATTCCGAAAACCGAATCAACGAAATGTGTAGGTTTTCTTAATCTAATAATATATGTGTTGTAATTTGTGAGTATATTAATAAAATGTTTATTGAAAAAAAAATTTTTCTTAACTCACTTGGAACACTTGATGACCTTGTCCAAGTAAGCGTTGCCATCTAGATCGTCGATGAACTCTGTTTCGTCGTTGTTCCACCAGCCCCATACAGACTGCACGGTGCACAGATTCGGGGTCACCGGCCCCGTGAACGGCGACGACAGGGGCGCGAAGCAGATGTCCTCTATACCCGTGCTGCCGTTGATAGCTGCGCACGAATCACAGTAATTAACAAATGACATGATGGCAAAACCAACATACAATGAAGAGTAAACATTTATCATCCTCTCCCAATGGACTTGGGAAAGATTTAAAAAAAAGTTTATTTTTACCCTATACCATTATAGAAGACGTTATTTCAAAACGTATAGTTTTTGTTTCACTTCGATACGATAAGTATTTACAAAGTTATTGACATAATTAATTTGCTTAAAACACGCTTAGTTCGCTGGCAGTCAGCTTATATCGGATGACGTGACGTCACCGTATCCGACAGCCCGCCAATTTTTAAAAGGAAATAATTTATTTGTATTACAAAATAAATATTTGGTCAGCAAAATTACTATTTGGCCAGCAGAATTATACAATCGGTCAGCATAAGAAATCCTTACTGTTGGTTAGGTTAAGTAAATTTTTCCAGCCAGTCACGGAAGGGGGGAGAAGCATAAAACTGCTGTTCAGAATGATATACTTTAATGACTGATTGAGAAATATTTGCTGACCATAAGTTGCTGCCTAATTAGCTTTTTTGCTGCCCAACTAGCATTTTTTTGCTGACAAAAATACGAATACTTTGCTAGACGTTTAAATAACACCCTTTTATTAAAAAATATAGTAAAGTAATTAGCAGTACTATAGAATGTCATATTTTAAGTTGTTAGAAAAAAATTAAAAAATCCGAACCCCTCGTTGGGTAACTCGGCTTTTTAATGTTTAAATCGAGACATGGAATACTGACTTCGGTTAAATAAAATTGGTATGGTATAAAATCTATTATATCATACAAAAGTATATACTACTACTACTGCAGATTATATACCTACTTCCATTAAATTGCATAAATAAAATCCATAGTGTCGATAATTAGTTCTCTTACTCTATCTATAACATAGACAATAGACAATAAAGAGGCGATGCTCGGGATAAATGCGAGATGATTCAATACCCATAGCCGTTAGATTACTGACGTGAAACAGATACATTATTAATAAAAACATTCATAAAATATGTACTTTCAAGGTGATCTAAATAAATATTGTTTTGTGTTTCAATAGTCTAAGCTAATAAATAGAACTTAACAAGAACCAATCTAAGGTAGGTACGTTAATCAAATTTTACGTAACAACTAACCCATAATATTCTTCTGCAACTCCAACACTGCCAACATGAAAGTGTCATTGAAGACAGGACCAAAATTAATGGTTCCAGAGGGCGTCTCGTGCTCAATAGTGGGCAGGCCTTTGGAGCTGATGATCACCATCTCGGTGCGGTAGAACGGCTCGAAGTGGGAGTCAAAGTACTCGCGCTCCATGCGCGACCGCGAGGTGGGAGAGGCCCATAGCTCTACGGGATTCGTGGTGAGTTGGATGTACTTCATGCCGTGGCCGAGAGCGACAATCACGCAGAAACCTAGACAAAAATGCAAAGAAATTTAACGTAAATACTTACTACCCTTTTAACCAACAGAGCATGGAAGAATGATATCAAAATCGTTAGCACACGGAGCGGACTCCGCTCAAGTTTTAGCAAATGCCCTTAAATTTAAATAAATAAATATATATAAACTTCTTTATGGTATATCTTACAACAAACTGTATAGTAAGTTAAAGTAACTCGCCTATACACCATCTCACTGCTGGGCAAAGGCCTCCATCACTTCAATTGTAATGTTGCTACTAATAATAATGATTTGCCACTAATAAAATAAAATGTAAAGTACGAAAGAGTTACCGTGTTGCCGTTATTATATATTTAGCCAGAATACCAGCATAAGGCCCGCCTGATGATAAGTAGCTTACGTAACACCGCAGCAGAATGTATCATGCGCGCATTGCAATATAGCTTCAATTAAAGCGGTCAGACAATAGCTTCGACATACAAGTAAAGTAGCCAACGGTCAATAGACCCGGTACCTATTCCAGTAGAACTCACCAACAAACAGCACAGTCCAAGGCTTGGAGGCCATCAGGTGCCCCCACCACTGGAAGAAGTCCTCGAGCATCGTCTCCGCATCAGCGCCGAGTCGCTCGAAGAAGGTCGCACTCTCCGCACCGTCCGGCAGGTCTATGTTCCATCCGGATGGGCGAGGGGTCGACGACATCTCCTGGTTGTTGTCCGATGCCACACCTGTTACAAAATAACTATTAGATTTGTCGAAAAAGACTTATAAACCTATCCAGGTGGCTCATTGTCTAATTTCACCTCTCTATTCTACATCTATCACGATACCTTTCAAAGGTATTTACGCTTGTCATTTTGCAGAGACGATTCTAATTAAATGTCAAATTGACGATGTCATTCATTCAACATCATTCAAAAACGCGTCGCGAACTTCATGGTCGCGAACTCGCGATCGATCGCGAATAATGACACTTGTGAATTAGTTTGGAAGTTCTATAACAGCTTTCAAATGTCAAATTGGAAGGTATTACGATAGGTATTAGAGTTAGACAATAAGGGGGCAGGGTCTTTAACATGAGCTGTTAAATCAGTACTACTGCATATTATTGCAGTTGTGAAAACGAGACGCGTATATACGCCGCTACACGCGTCTCGTTAACGCAACCGCAACAACACTGCTACAATACTTCTTCAAGAGCTCATGGTTCTAAGGCCGCAGAGTCCTGTTTACAGTAACACTGACAAGTCGTATAACGTGTGCTTACACGCAGGGTTTTCTATTACTACTACGTGAATAATACTATTTAGAGTGGTACTATAAACTGGGTCCTGAGAGTTAGTATTTAAAAGAGATTAACGTTTACAAATAAGCTTAAGTCGACACAAAACATAAAGACAATCTCAACAATAGAACAATGGAGAAAATAGAAGGTAGATATCAATACCGAAAAGTTATTGTCCACACTACCTACTAGGACTTTGTTGTTATACTTTTCAAGCGATAATTTATTTTATATGACAACAAAGAGGTAAAGACAGATTTCATATATGAGACTTCATTAAAGATTCCTAGTTGTACTTGTTACTCAGTAACTATACCTATGTAAAATAAAAATTATTATATCGTTAGCCCATTACTTTACTTCAATTTTAAATGATGTCTGGTCACGTGAATTCACTATATGTATGTTATTGTGCCCCTATTTCCGAGGCAAAAGCTTTAGCAATCAAGTAAGTAGTTTGAACTGTTACCCCGCCCAATGTGGGGGCGACATTGTTCCATCATGTAGTATCTAGATTGAAACGTCAATGAACTCAATGTGACAATACATTGAACGGTCACATGGATTACTTTAGGACACAATGACAAAAGCTTTACATATAAGATTTCTGTATATACCAACTAAACAAAGACAGTTTTACTATTAGTACTTACAAACTTCTACAAGAAAAAATGTCTAATGCATGCAAAATAGCACTTTAAATATTACATTATATAGTTGAATATACACAAATGACAAAACAAGTATCACACAACACGTAAAGTTTAAAAGTGATAATAATAAAAATGAACAGCAAAATAAATAAAGCATGCATGCAAAAGCAAGTAATCAACGAAAATATTAATATGCAACGTAATACAAAAATACACAGTGCTCACTACGACAAAAATTTAAAAAATACATTGATCTCTACTACTGCAGTTCGGACCCTGCAAGGGATCCGAACCGTTAGGATAAAATAAAGGCTGCTGGAACCCATTTTGTACAAGTGAATCATTTCGAAAATAAAAAACACACTATCATTTACAAAAAAAAATCTATTCTAAAGATTATATTTTATATTCATTCTCATTATTTATAGAAAATGGATAGAAATATTCACTATTTCATATTCTTATTGTCAATTATGTAATTATTCCCTATTTAATATAATATTTTACTGACCGCCTTGACTCGACTAAGTTTTCCTACATCGTCGGTGAGCGTGCAAGATCGATAAAAAGTCAATATCTTAGCCATTCAAATACATTTTTGTTGTCGTTGTTGTTGTTTGCCCTAAAGAAGTAAGCCATGTTCAATCGGCAAATTGTATTTGAATGATCAAGATATTCACTTTTTTCCTCTTCCTGTAAAATTGGGTAAAAGCAGATATGCTGGTTTTAACAAACTGCTCTTACGCGTCGCACGCTCACCAATTACATAGTCTTATCAGACATTACTATGATTGGACGATATAGATATCCCTGTAGATTCGAAAAGCACGTTTCTTTGTTTTTTTTTATAGTGTACGTACATGTTTTATAGTAATAAACAAAGTTAAAATTGAGAGGCAGGTCATTACGGGTGGTGCGTTGCTAGTCGCCAACAAAATGACACTATTTCGTTAATAACATTGATAACATCATAAAAGAACACCTGTTTAGTAGCCGATAACGTATCACGGCAATAATGTAATTTTAATAATTTATTGCTTCTGTTATCAGTGGAATAACAATCCTCATTGATTATTCGCATAAAACATTGAAGTTATAATTATGATGACTAATAAATTATATCGTATTGTTTCGTAATAACTTATGAAGTCAAACTCGTAACAATAAGCTTAGCGACATCAACAATATACGTTAGTAAAAATATCAAAATTCGTTACATAAGTAAATATAATCAAATAATTACTACCATGCATATATGAGTGGTTAAAAACATTACTGTACATTGTCACAATAATACGCTATTCGGTGACAACCGAGTAAAATGTGCGACATTTTATATATTCATTAGACCAGACCGATGCCTGTTACTTTGTTGTTTGTAAGTTTGTAATTTTGTTACCCGTTACCATTTTCAGCAGCACGCCTGATATTGTTTGCGTTATTTAGATGCATATATCCAATTATACAGTAGCACAGTGAGAGTCAGCTTAGTAACAATTTGTCGTATACAGCACCAGTTGCACAGTATCAGTCAGTGAAGTAACAGTTAGCGTGGTAACAGTCAGAGCAGTAATAGTAAGCTTACTAACAGTCAGCCTAGTAACAATTGCACAACCATCATCGATATGCAACTTTATTTTGTGGTGGCACCCACTACTAACCATTAGGATATACTAGGGGCGCCACACAAAGCTGCGCAAGCAAACAAAAGTAACAGTTGCACAGTAACATGAACGGTCAGCATAGTGACATAAACCGTCTGTGCAGTAACACAAACGGTTCACAAAGTAACACAAACGTACAGTACAGTAACATAGAATGTCGGCACAGTAACACAAACGGTCTGCACAGTAACATAGACAGTCGGCACAGTAACATGAACGGCCGGCACAGTATACGTACTCGATCTGTGGCTGTGCAGCGGACTGGTCTCGGGGCCGCCGCGCCGCGCCTCCGCCGCCCTCGCCCACCCGTCTGTCCCAACACCGGAGTTAGCTTACACCGAGCCTCATTCTTAAGCTTAACTAAGAGTTAATAGGTAAGTATTATTCATCCATAAACTACTCACAATAAAAATTTGCAATAAAGAAATAGAAAACGAGGTGACACATCATGCTTTCTGTATATATTTGCCTTTATTTTTTTAATAAGTGTTTGTTAAATAGTTTATGAATGATTTTATAACCTTAACCGTAACTAAAGTGCACTTATATCATAATGCAATGTTGTTTTAAAGAACCTGTAGAATCCCACTGTAGGCAAAGACCTCCCTGCCTCATTTCACCCTTGATGTAAATATATTAAAAAACATATAAGAACTTTTAATAAAAAAAGTGTAGCTACTCTGTAGTCTTTAAGATAAAGATAATATAAACAAACTAATAAAGGAAACGTTATTTTAAATCATATCAAGACAATTTTAAAGAAAATTGCCTAAGATCAGTTTCTTTTTTTTTAATATGTCCTATATTATTTTCGACATAATCAAGAATATGAATGGAAAAACAGCAATGGTAAATAAGAGAACCTGTATTTAAGGTTATGTTAATAAAGAGGTTTGTGCATGTTAAATCGTTATCGTTAAAACTTGTAAACTTAAAATACTGCCATAACACGTTGCGTGTCATTGCTTTTTTACAAGTCACACTTGAACAAACAACTACACACCAAGATACGAGAGGATTATTCTTGTGATTGTTTAAAATAGCCTAAAGAATTTGAATATTTATTTTTATTAAATTAATAGATAAGCAGCAATTACTACTACAATAATGTGTAAATATTATGTTAATTGTGATAAAAAATATTTCACATGTTATTTTTCTATTCCAAAACAGGAATTGCATAATTTTAACTGACTGAATGGATACAATAATGCTGTCAACATTCTTATTGCGACAGACTTAAAAAATATTGTGGCAGCTAGCTCAGAGTCCTTTCTACAAACGAAATCGAGCATAAAATGTGGCCTGCTGGAAACCCGGGACTTTTGTGTCTGACACCGGTTGCTTTACAGAGGCGGTTAAAGAGGTTAATTTAATTGTGCAGTAGTTACATAATGTTATGTGACATTATTTGCATATTTACATAATGTATGTTGAATAGTCTCCTTTCGAGAACTTATTTACTAAATAGGCGTAACATAATTAAAAACCTCATTCGTGAAACTAACACCATGTTTGCATGCAAAGAAATATTGTAAGCCAGAAATAGTTTATTGTATTGTACAGCGAAGTCACGCGATTATAATGCGACGTATATGTATAACACAGCATAATATAAAAACTTAGCCTAATATTATTATAAATTCGTGTCATTAGATAAGATAGTATTAATGTTTTTTATCTTAATGTACATAATTCGAATTTAAACATAACTAACATTATACTGCGCATCAAATTGTCATAACACTGAGGTTTATTTACAGCTCATACGATTTGTCATCCCGAAATCAAATAACAGGAAGTATTGCAGTAGCTCCACTAACAAAATTAGTCAGGACCCGTCCCGACTACAAATATAGATAGATAAACAAGGGGTCTTCAAACAGTCCAATCAATCAGTACTCAGTGTGACTTTCTTATGGAAAAATAACAATACCAGCACAGTATAAGTCTTGAATTAATAATTATGGTTGTATATTAAATTTTAAGCAAATTTGTTGCGAACAAATTACAATTAAAAAAAGACAAAGTGTTGAAAAAATTCCACGATCGGGAATCGAACCCGCACCCCATGACATGCCGGGTCAGTCATTACCAACTATGCTATTGTAGCTCATGCTATCGTGTCATGGGGTGCGGGTTCGAATTCCGCTAGTGGAATTTTTCAACACTTTGTCTTTTTAAAAATTGTCTTGTATTAAGTTCGTGTGATGGTGTAGGTCGGCGGTTTTTACTCTAAAAACACCTGCCATTAACCGTAAAGAAATAACATCCAAGGTTAAGCGGTGCAAGTACAGACGCCTGCATATCAGACTATCGAAAACTGTCCATTTTCTTTAATAAATGTTCAACCATATGCCATAGACATAAAGTTCAAAGTCTTTTGAGGAAAGGACATTGCCAAGGTTTGGAATAAGTGCTGCCTAGGAATGTGAGTTGGTCCAGTGGTACTGTAGCATTAACATGAACTATAAGAAAATATTTTTAAAAAAATTGGCCCCAGGAAAAATAAATAAGTTCCAGTTTTTGTGATAAGTAATGAATAATCTTTCATTAAACAAAGTTTTTGACATTTTTTTTCTCAAAAATGTATTTCAGTTACATGGTATGGCATCACGCCGAACGAAAACAAAATCCTGTCCTTTTGTATATCTGTTTAGCTCGATCCCTCGCGATCGTATACCTGCGCTTGCGGTGATAAGCGTCCCATTGTTTTTGCAGACAGTCTCACGTCACTTGTGATCCGTTGTGAACGCGACTGTGCATATTTTGTCTCGTGGTGAATATTTTGCTTGAAACAACGACCTGGCTTCGATTAATAATTATAATTCTTAATAATAATTATTATTAATAATCGATAACGATGAAGACGATTAATTAATGAAATTAAATATTATTGTATTAGTTTTGTTAATTGACTAATTAATTGTATTTTAGTTATTGGTATTGAATCATTTATAATAACAACTGATTGATACCTAATGATTATGTACAG
This sequence comes from Eudonia mercurella, assembly GCA_963082485.1. Classification (NCBI taxonomy): domain Eukaryota; kingdom Metazoa; phylum Arthropoda; class Insecta; order Lepidoptera; family Crambidae; genus Eudonia; species Eudonia mercurella. The sequence continues at coordinate 3,210,577 of OY720038.1, forward strand.
TCGCCATCAGATATATCGGAGCGGCCAAGGTGTCCAAATATTTCTGAGCAAGACTAAATTTCTATAAATTCTGCACTCTCCAAATGCCATTTATATCGCAACTACTGCAATGCCATAAACATCTGAGCATGCTGTTTTTCAATAATTTGACAACAACCAAGCATTCTGAATAACTGACATTTCGCTTATTCTCCCGCTGTTAAATGCCAAAATTACACGACTTTTGAAAAGGGACAAATATATCGTTTGACATTACGTTACTCTTCTCGTGAATTGTCAAAATTTGAAATACGAAATTCACACACTACTTACTTGTTTCGGCGGGCTATTCGAAATGTCTACTTTTAACATCTTTAATTGCTAACCAGTGAACTTGACATCCAACGTATAGATAACTGTAACGCTTCAAGGGTCCATTTTATACCTGACACTGGCACTCGGTATTAAATATGTTTTGTGAATTGCTACACTAATATGACAAATATCGCATCATATTCTTAACAACGACCAGAAAGAGAAGAAAAGATGTAGACAAAAACGTATTGAAAATGTAACCTTAATGCTAAATCTTAAGCTATATTTTGCTTAAATGAACATATATTTGTGAACGCCTTTGTTACTTAGATACGTTTGGTATTTTGTTCGATCAGATATTTTCGACTGGACGTATGCAAAGAAATTATTGAAAAACAGCATGCTCAGACGTTTATGGCATTGCAGTAGTTGCGATATAAATGGCATTTGGAGAGTGCAGAATTTATAGAAATTTAGTGTTGCTCAGAAATATATGGACACCTTGGCCGCTCCGATATATCTGATGGCGACTGTACTACAACATCAAAATACAATGAATAGTTTTAATTTAACGCACATTTGCTATTAAGTTAATTTTTTTCCAATAGAAATATTTAAAATAAGATACTGTTTTTCTTTGCACTCCTGGGACAGATTTTTATGCGCTTTGAATTACAGATTAGTAATAGTCTGAGGAACAAAATGCACTATTCAATTCAATTCAATTTATTTACTCAGATATCAGAGATCTAATTATGGTTAGTAACAATGTGCACTTAATAACTATGTTAGTGCATTTTAATTCAAAAATTCAATAATTCAAAAATTCAACTATGTAAGCATTCTAGGCAGCACTTGGTCCAACTTCCATACAAAATTAGGCAATCTTCTTTGGCAGTTTGTGGTAATCTGATGTACAGGCGTACTTCCTACGTAATCTTTGATATCAGGTGATTGCAATAGCGTTTTATTGTAGTGCGTGCACTTATATTTATAAGTGAATGGGTTCTCATTTCGTGTGCTTAATGTTAGTTCCAGGAGAACTAAATCACTAAACCTGGGTATATTTAAAGTTCGTCTTAAATGTTAAGAAACTGGTAAATACAACTCCCAAGTTATTTAGTGGTTAAGAACAAAAAGGAAAGATAAAATTTAATTAGCAATGTAAAAGTAAGCTTTAAAACCATTGAAATTAAACACTTAATACGTATCTACCCGACTGTCCGTTACTTTTTTTAAACATGACTTATCTCTGCCTTGTCCGTGGTTAAAGGACAATTCGTATAAAGAGTTAAACATGTCTTCTTAAAAAAATATAAAAATAAATATAGTACATAGTGAGTGTTACAAATCGTATGGAGAAAAGCAAGCCGCGAGCATTATCCTTAATTTTACTGCGTTACCGCTTAGTTGGCCTTCACACAATTCATGTACAGTCGAGTTCAAAAATGCATAAGCACCTTGTCAAAGTTACTTCTGATTTCATAGCAACCACTAACACAATAGAGTGACAGGGTCCTATTCTGTCGAGATATAATTGAACTCAACTGTATTTTTCATTTAACTCTAATTCTTGTTTGTTAACATGTTAATTTTCTCTTGCAATAAATATCTATTTGTAATGTTTGTGTCAATAAATGTTTTCTTAGTCTTCTAAAGGTTGAGACTGACCTGAACATTTTGCCGTAATGTAACATCGAGGCGAGTATTCGTATGATCATTATAGTGAGCCGAGCCGCGAGCTTCGCATGCATCGGCATATCGGTCGGTAACATATCAAGCTCGCCGCGAATGAAACGCACCGGTCAATCGCCACCAGTGTTCGCGTAAACTTAACGGTGCCCGCCCACGACCGACTTTTTGTCGTTTAGATTTTTTCGCCGAGGTTTTATCACCTATTTTATGACCGACTTTTTGTACGACGTGTGTTGTAACATAGAACTCCACACGTTTCATTGTCAGCGACAAAAAAGTCAGTCACTGATTATCGGACGTGGTCGGGAGCCTTAGCTTCGTCTTACCTATAGCGTTCTCCGGCTGGTTGCAGCAGTACACCCCGCTGAGGAAGAGCGTGGTGAATATGACGAACACAATCGCCATGACGACCGCGTACCCGTCCGCGCCGTGGATGCTGAAGGGGCGCGGGCGGGGCGCGGGCGGCGGCGGCGCGGGGCACGACTGCGCGCAGTCCAGGCACGAGCACCCCGGCTGGCCCTGGCGGCGTTACACAATCATCTTTACATAGTTCCTTACAAATTAATAAAGAAAGGAGCTCGATGGCGCAGTGGTTAACACGCCCGGTCTGCGAGTGCTGAGGTTAAGTAACTTACGCAAAGGCCGGTCATCTGATAGGTGACCAAAAATGTCTCATCTCGAGCTCCTCCGTGCTTCAGAAGGCACGTAAAGCCGTTGGTCCCGGCTGCATTAGCAGTCGTTAACAACCGCTCATCGCCGCACTGGGCCCGTCGCGTAGTGGTTTATGGCCCGCTCTCCCTATGCATTCATAGGGAAGGCTCGTGCCCCAACAGTAGAGACTTAAAATGAGCTGATGATGATGATGAAGCTCCGGATAGTTATGTCGTATTTTGTTCCTGTCATGTAAACGTCATTTCAAATTAGAGTAAAAAAGACAAAAAACGGAATAAGAGAGACGTCGTTTATAAGCTGATATTGTATAGAAGAACCTTTGTTGTGTGCCGTAGCAGCACTTACATTAAGTCCGACATTGCATGGTCTCGTGGGCGGGTTGTAGGGAGTGAACCCGTCGACGGGCTCGTCCCCGCCGATGTAGTTGATCTGGAACGGCACGAACGGTAACTCGTTGTCGCCCATGAAGTCGAACCACCGCTTCGGCGAGCAGTACGCGCTGCCGTAATCGCCGCACATTATGTCCAACGCCATTTGGTTGGTGGCCGGCACTTGCACCTGTTTTCAATAGCAGGATAACATGTAGTAATAATTATGGTTATATATGATTTTACACATATTTTTTTGGGAACAAATTACAATTTGAAAAAAGACAGTGTTGAAAAGCATATCAGGTAACCAATTTCAGCCTCCATCCTTCACAAATTTACGATTTTTATATTTAAATGTAAATTTTACTAATAATAAGTTTGTGAAGGTGACCAATAAATAAATTACTAAATATCGTCTAATTTTGTTAAATGATTTGAACAATCTTGGCACAGTTCGGTCAAATTGAGCTACCAAGAGTTATCGTGTTTTCAGGGTTTCAGTTAAGAATGAGGGAGTTGCTCTTTTCATGTTGTAAATGTTCAGGAATTTTGTTTCTTAGCTTACCTGTGAGCAAGAGCTGTACGTGGTGTTCATATAAGTTGCGCTTAGATGATAGTCGATCTCCGTCACCATTTTGTGGGTAGCTGCAACAAAAATAAATGGCTTGTGTTTAAACGCCTACCAAAAATATATTAGTTCTACTACCAATAAAATTCGAAACGCTTACCAAAACGGATAAATGCTCACCAAATTGTGTTTCCTAAAATATTATAAAAAAGGATATGTCAATTTATATTTTTATTAACTGCCTTAAAAATATATGAATACCTTTTAACTGCATTTCAGACCAAATATTTTATTTTGTCACCAAATCGATAACACCAATATTTTATCCCTCGAGTTTCAATTTGGTAATTTTTGCTTTCTGTTGTCTAATAATTAAAAATAGTATAAAAATTTGGTGAGCATTTATCCATTTTGGGAAGCAAAAATAATATTTGTGCAGTCATTTAATTTATTTGATACTTAGGCTTAGGGTCTAAAAAATATTTCTGGTGAGCGTTTAAATTATACCCAAAATAAATTGTTATATACAGAAGTTTTTTTGAGAGTTTGCTGATTGCCTCAGGCGACATTTTCAGCTTCACCGGGCTTTTTGGGGGCGGCGAGAAACTTAAAGGGTTCTTTAGTCCGTGTGAAACAAAGCACCGTCAGAGGTTTCTTAGAGCGAACGGCATCACGCACTAGTGCGTGCCCCCGTGCCTTACTAGATTCTCCAAGGGGTTCAGATCGGATCATGAGGTTCGGATCGGTTATAGAACAGTGGCCCGTGACCCGGTAATGGTCCATAGAACCGAACAATATTGTCACATTTGAGATTTTAAAAGGGGGCGGTGCGGTGTTTCGTTCATTTTTAAAGCCTTTGCTTTTGTCATTGTTAGGTTCTAGGTCCTGTAATAGGTGGCGTTTCTAGAAGAGTACCACAATGCGCAGAAGGCGTCGCGGTACCATATTTTTGTAGCATGATAATTTTTCTCTTAGTAGTTATTATTCTTTTAACTTATGGTCCCTGCTTAGAACAAAGTGAGCAAAGCGATCCATAGTAGGAAAAATATTTTGAACTACTGCTATAGAAGAGGACAATACAAAATTCAAAAAGTTGAAATACTCCTTATCAGATAGGTAGGTAGGTAAAAATAAATAAATTAACATGCACGGTCAAGGTTATTGGTATGTCGCAGTACAATTCATTAATTGACGTTGATGGGCTTCAGATAGGAATATTTAATGCCGCTCATAGAAACAGCGACGTACAGGCTCTTTAAATATTTAATAAACAGTAAGCCTAGCACGAACTACTGTCGACCGAATGTCATAAAATCTATGAAATGACGTCTGTCGATTTAAAGTTCCACGACGCGACTGTGTGGTGACGCTGTATCAATATTCTATACAATATTCCTATTTTAAGTAAGCTACGATACAAATCATATCTTTCAGTAGTAAAAAGCTTGGCAAGCATGGGTGGATAACGGGCGTAGGGCCCGTCCCGGATCTTAGTGGCACGGAGGGTCTCCCCGGTGCAGGAGTTTTAGTAGGTAATAAGCCCTCTTTTCCATCTTAAGGAGGCAGGGAAGTCTCACATAAACAAATGAGTGTCTCCGGGTGCCACAGATGTACGTACTTGAGGAAGTTGTCCATGCAGGAGGGGCAGCGTGCCAGCATCTCCACCTTGGTAATATTCGACTTGATGAAGTTCATTCAAAGAAATAAGACTCACTGTTGAACGGCTCTATATTGACCGGGCGGATGAAGTCGCTCTGTCGCGGCGAGCAGGTCATGCCGCAGATGTGCTTGAGGAAGTTGTCCATGCAGGAAGGGCAGCGTGTCAGCATCCCCGCCTTGGCGATGTTCGACTGAATGTTGCGCAGCTGTTCGCTGTCGCAGCACGCCAACCCGCCCGCCGCGATATCTGGGCAGTACTTCTCCAAGATCGCCTGGTAGGGCAAACAACAAATATTAGTATAGTTATATTAAACTTAACATCAAATACGGTTGGGCATAAGACCTTTTACGTAGTGAAGGACTCCTCCTCAGACTAGGTGGAGCAACAATCTTCGCAAGGCAAGAGCTAGATGAGAGTAGCCGTGGACCGTGCTCAGTGGCGTGCACTTGTGGAGGCCTATGTCCAGCAGTGGACTAACATAGGCTGATGATGATGATGATGATGATGATGATGATGATGATGATGATGATGATGATGATGATGATGATGATGATGATAAGACCTTTTCTATTGACAAAATATATATCATTACATTATACATTATATCGTGCAATAAAAATTTTCTAAATTTATTTATTTCCCCAAAGTGATACACTATAGGATAAAGGATACAATTTCGAATACTGATACCATCAGACGGAGGTTAGTCATTATGTTATTATTTTTCAATGTTAGATAAAATAGCCCCAATACCTATGCAGTATCAGCGAGACCAAACTACGGCCGCTTTGAATGTCTCATGACACAAGTGCTATGATAAGATTAACTCGAATATGACTTATCTCTTAGAAGTACTCATTCTGTTTATATAAAATCTAATCTAATACCTTTAAACGAGCAATTCTTGTATATATATAATCTGAATTTCGGAAACGGCTCAAGGATTTTCATGAAATTTAGTATGCAGGGAGTTTCAGGGGCGATAAATCGATCTAGCTAGGTTTCATTTTTAGAAAACATTATTAAAAAAATAACGAGCAAAGCTCGGTCATCCAGGTACTATCTCTAAAATATTGCGACAGCATATTGTTACAACTCTTTTGTAACTTCTAACTTAATCTTTAGTAAAAATACCACCCGCGATAGAAGAACAATGTAAGCACAAAAAGAGACACATTGTTGAACATTTGAAAACAACACAGGGTGTGAGTCAGAGGGGCCCTCAGACCAATTCGTTACAGGTCACAATCAAAGCGCTTTGCCCCGTCGAACAACTCTAATCGCGAACAAATGTCATCGTCGCAGACTGACGGAGGTTATCGAACATACCCCGGACATTAATCTGACTGGCACTAACCTCTGACTGGCACTAACCTCTGACTGTCCGCGTAGCGTTAATACAAGAGGTTCGTTGAGAGAAGGATTTAACGACTTTTGCGCCAGATTGACAGTTTATTTCAAATTTATCAAAAGCTATTTCCATAATACAACATAAAAAGAAAAGTAAAAACGCTTCCTCAGTGTGTTTTCTGTCCGATATTTACTGGCTAGACCAAAAATATTATTATCCTCTTGGTTTCCTGGAAGAGAAAACCGCCTTTGGCCACATTAATTCAATCAAGATGAAGATACGTGAAAGAGTGCAAAAACATACAAATACAAAACTTATTCTAACATATTAGTTTCTAAGTTATTATTTAGTTTAGCGCGACAGCAAAACAACTACCTATGAAGGCACGTTACTGACGCTAGAGTGAATATCAAAAAAAATGTACTTATCAAAAATTTTTGGTGTCCTCATTTTTAACACGGGTGTAAAAAATGTTGTGACAAATAAAAAGCCCCATTCTTTTACAAGATATTAAAATATTATATCTTTTGTATATAAACACCTCATCAACTGAATTAGGTCTTAGGAATAAAATTAAAAAAAAAACATTTCCAGTGATGTGGAATTTTTTTGTCATACAAAAAACAATTGTCTCCACGCGCCAATTTTAAAAGAAAAAAAATCTTATTTGCATTTTATGAAACTCACACAGATTTCTTTGTCACAGTATACTTGGAAAACGATTACCGTACATGAGAAACCTTTTTAATCCTTTAGAAACATTCAGGTAAATAAAATAAATGTAGTAATAATCATGTCTCCAAATTTGGTTACTTTGTGTGACGAGCCTTGTGTGACGAAATAATGTGTCCTAATAATACAGTTTCTGAACGTATCTCTATTTTTTAACATCTGGCAACATTCGATTTACTACCAACCTTAAAAAATAAACCGTCAGCCATCTTGCTCTAAATGTTTTGATGTCGAGAAATGTGTCTAGCCGTTTTGTCGCTGTAAAAAAATATTCTTGTGTGACGCAATATTTCTGGTAAGTTAATTGGTTTTACTATAGACATGTTATTATTAAAACTCATTTGTATTAAGAAAATCGTGCAATAGACAAGAATTGTAAAAATCTTTGTAAGTTGCTAGTAGGACGTAAATTCTTGTTTTGATAGGTTATATTTTGCTTCCATTGTGTGACATTCGGTGACGTCACACAAAAGAATAGGGCGCATACTGACTGGTTGTTTTTTAAGTACAAATTATATTTTATGGGAATAACAATTGGAGCATTTTTGTATTACCTAATAATCGAAAACAATATCCAGTCGTTCAATGGTTGAGCCTAGTTTTACGTCCTTTCGCATAGCGCTTTTTACCCGACTGTCGAAGAAAGGAGGGTAAGGTTTTTCGAGCGTATTTATGTATAGTATGTCCATTTCTTTGTCACACCCTACAGCCTAAACGGCTTAACGGATTTTGACAAGCTAGGTGTTATTGGATTTGTCGTAGTTGCATGAGTGACACTGAGTATATTAAAATTTCTAAGAAATCAAAATGGCTGAATTTTGGCATCAAATTGTTATACCGAAGAATTTTTTTGTACTTTACATACCGAGCGAGGTGTCAAAATGAAGAAATTTCAAAGGATATCACAAAAATATATATCACATACTTGTTAACTAAAAAGTTTGAAATAAAATAAATAATTTAAATAATTAAAAAATCCCGGCTATGATGCAACAAGATTAAAAACAAAATAAAGACAAACTACAAGCCTTGTTTGGTTTGACAAACTACTTTGTAAGCTAAAATTATGTTAAATATACGCATTAAGTTTGTTAGCAGGGGCGACCCGTGATTTTTCCGGTACTTACGAGTATACTGAAAGCCGAATACAATGGGTCCCGCCTGCTTGCAAACTTTATGCGTGTATTTAACAGAATATTAGTTAATTAAGTAGTTTGTCAAACCGAATAAGGCTTGTAGTTTATCTTAATCTTGTTTCGATCTTTTTAGTGCATCGAAGTCGGCTTTTTTTTATTTTTTAAATTATTTATTTTATTCAAGTCTGTTAATAAGTTATTTAAGTTTCTGCGTATATTAAGATGTTACACTTATATTTAAAATTAATGTTCCCAGATAATGGTACGTAAAACGCCTTTGTCTGGAGCAGAAAGGCAACGACGATATCGTCAAAAGTTGAGGGAAGAAAATCCCGAGAAATTGCTGCAACAAGAAAGGCAGAATTTAGAAAGAACCAAGAAAAAATATAAGAAAATAAGTATACTAACTGAAACCGAACAAAAGTTACAGCGAGAAAAGTGGAGGAAAGAAAAACAAAAAAATAAAGATGAAAAAAAATGTGATAAAAGGACAGAAGATAAGACAGAAAAAGCCAGGCAGCGCATGTATTCTCGTAAACTACAAAAAGAAAATATTAGTTTAAAATCTACAGTGACTCTATTAGTTAAGAAAGTGAAGACGCTAAACAGGAAAAATAACAGATATAAACATAAAATAAATCAGTTGACACAAAAAATAAGAATGATGAACAACACTGGAAAAAATGAACAAGTAATAGAAACCAATGAGAACAAAGACACTCCATATTCTAAAGCTGAAAAAATTATGAATGAAACAATTCCCGTACTTTCGACCCCGGAAAAGAACAAAGTTGTAAAAAAGATATTATTTGAAAATATTATATTAAAACAATCATTACAAACACAATATTCCCAAGCAACAAATAATTCCGAAAGACATATACTCAAAAAAGTAGTGAATAATGATATGACATCAAAATATAAAATGAAAACCAAGTTAAGTACATGTGTGGGACTAAAGGGAAGGTTAAGGTCTCGACAAAGATTAAACAACTATAAAATGAAATGTTTGGAAGAACTCACTTCATTTTATATAAGAGACGATAATAGCCGCGCTACAGCCGGAAAAAGCGAGTACAGAACATTACATAAAATAAGAAAACAAGTAAGGTATTTGTTGGATACCTTAAAAAATTTACATAAAAAATATAAAAATGAAGGGGGCAAGCTATCGTATGCCACATTTACTCGCTACAAGCCGTTTTATGTATTAAGCCCAAAAATTGTAGACCGAAATACTTGTGCGTGCGTAAAACATGCGAATCTTAGTTTCATGGTAAATAAATTGAAGCAGTTACATTTATTAAAAACGGATAACTTTACCGAGTTATTATCTACAATAGCGTGTAATATAAATGACAAAAAATGCATGTACAATGAATGTCAATTATGCTCTTCTAAAATTTTTGAGTTTGAATTATCACAATTGAATCCAACAAATACAGTATCATGGAAGAGGTGGGTTACAAAACAGATAAAATATTCAAAAAATCTATCCGTGAATCAACAAAGTGAAGAAAAAATTACTAAACGGACAGTCAAGGAAGAAACTACGGGATCATTACAAACACTTCAACAGACATTTTGTACTCATTTACGGGTTTTCAAGAAACATCATTTTAACTTGTTGCACCAATTTAAAATGTACACAATGTGTAAGAATAAACTCACTGAAAGAGAAATTGTTGTGCATTGTGACTTCTCTGAGAATTATATCTGTAAGTTCACAGAAGAAGTACAGGCAATGCATTTTGGTGCTTCCAAGAGACAAATATCCTTACATACTGGAGTTATTTACGCCAATAACAAATATGGCCCAAAAAAAATATCTTTTTGCACGATATCGCAAAATACAAACCATACACCTGGCGCTATTTGGGCCCACCTTACCCCTGTATTGAAACTAGTAAAAGAAACATTTCCATCTGTTAAGATAATACACTTCTTTACAGATGGGCCCACAAGTCAATATCGGCAAAAGAAAAATTTTTATATGATAAATACAGCTATCCCTCAGTTAGGTTTTGACAAAGCGACTTGGTCTTATTTCGAAGCTTCCCATGGAAAAGGAGCCGCAGACGGTATTGGAGGAGCAACAAAACGAAATTTAGACGGATTGGTAGTACATGGCCATGATATTCCAGATGCTGAGGCAGCTTTTAAAGCGCTAGTGACAAATACAACATCTAAGATTAAATATTTTCTAGTGCCTGATAAAGACATCGATACTTCAATAAAAATGTTGGATGCGATTTCAAAAACCCTGGTAGCTGTTCCAGACACAATGTCTCTTCATCAAATTGCTTCGACACCAAATACTGGAATTATAAAATTTAGAAAATTAAGCTGCTTTTGTGGTGAGGATTTCGGTTTTTGTGATTGCTTTGATTTGATGGAACATAATTTAATTCAGAAAAGAAAAATTATAAATGAAGAAATAAAAGTGAATAAAAGAAGACGTTTGACATCTAAAAAGCAAGAAGAATCTGATGATACCACCGACACGGATAGTAACATCACGTATGCTGAATCAGACGAAAGTATGGACGAAATTGGCAAGCTAGATAGTGACAATATTGAAGACAATGAAGAATCTATAATGATCTTGAAAGACAACACAGTTGATGGAAAATGTAGAGGTGATAGCGCTATAGACATTACTCAAGAAGGCAACATATTTACGGGTAGAACAAACATAAAAGAAACCAATAAAGTAACGCTACTATCGGACATAAAATTTTCACCGGAAAATAAAGCTTTTCTAAATTTACAAGCGTACGGTCCATTCAAGAAAATTGACATAAACACAAACTTATTTTCTACCAACAGTCTGAAAGAAAATGTAAAAAATATTTACGACAACCCAGTTCCGTCTACATCGGCAATGAAAGAAAATGAAAGCAAAGATTTTAAAATAGAAGAAGAGCAAACAGGAATAGACAAATATTACACAGATTTAAGACATAGCAACCTGGAAATATTAAAGAGGCAAGAAGCCAACAATAATGATATAGCTAAAACTTTTGAAGAGAAGAAAGAAACGAATGCTGTTAAACTGAATAAAAAGACAAGAAATGAAAAAAGAGAGACAAAAGAGAAAAAGATTGACATAAAAGAAATCGGAAATAACAGTGAAAAAATAATAAAGAAGAAAATGGAAGACGAAATAATAAGCAATGATATGGCTTTGACAAACACCGGACCAGAAAATAATAAAAAAAATAGAGATACAGAGACTGAGGAAAATGATGGGGCTGAAATACAGAAAAGTAAAAATGAAAATGAAGGGTTACAGGAGAAGATAAAAGAAAAATCAAGATTATATGGCTGTGATGATTTCATGAGCTTACTCAATGTTATAAATGAAAGTGTTCTTGTAAGATATTTTGAAAAAAATAAGTGGATCTATTATATTGGATTTATAGAGAGCGTGCAAAATGATTGTTATTATAATATAAAATTTTTAAAGACTGTTAGGAAGCCAAAACTTAGATTTATTTTTCCTAAGAAAGATGACAAAGACACAGTTCCTAAAATTAATGTGGTTAAAAAAGTAGAATTAAAGTTTCAGTCAAACGAATACAGTCTTTGCGATGAAAGTGATTCAGTATACTTTACGTAATTTTCCTACTTGATATCTTTTTAAAAACGATTTTTTATTTTATTTTTATAAAAACCCATTTATTTACGCATAAGCATTTATAACGCCAAAACCATTTTTGCGTTAAACAAAAGTTCTCGTACTAAACAGAAGTTTAAAGTAATGAAAAGCAATACTAAAAATACTACAGGTTATTAACTAGCAAAGTACTACCTTCGTTTTTTGAATTTTATCTCATTTTCGAGAAAATGAATTTAAACGCTGGTGGAACTAGTTTCAGGGCTATAGTCGCCTAAAAGGTTAAATACGACGCAAAAGAGATGCCACCAATTGAAATAAATTGTTTAAAAAAAATGGGAATGTTTTTTACAATTCTGGTCTGAGCGCTCTTAAGATAAACCATTTTATAATTTTAAAGACTGCAAATAAATATTTTAGAGCTAGTCACCTAGTTTTACTGGGCACTTACACCATAAGTGGCCGTTTTAGGCCGAAGCGCCGAGTAAAACTATGCGACTAGCTCTAAAACATTTATTTGCATTCTATAAAATTTAAAAAGGGTTTATCTAAAGAGCGCTCATACCATAATTATAAATTACATATCCGTTTTACTTAAAACAATTTATTTCAAATGGGAGCAGCAATTTTGCGTCGTATATTTTACTTATAACCGTTTATGATGACCTTTTTTATTACATCTATGCACAAAGTTTGTTTATCTGTAGATTCATTTTGAAAAGTAATCGGCGATTAATGTGATTAGTTTTGTTAATTTTTCATGTAGACTTTTCGAGTGGAATGATTGTATTTTATTACTTGAAATAAATATTGTGTTTAATAATTGTATTTTTTTTCTAATATTGATACCCTAAATATAATAATTTAATATAATTAAATTATACCCAAACCCTACATTATAAATAATATAAATTAAATTAACCTTATGCGTCTAATATTGTTAAGATTTCTAAAAGTCATGCATAAAAATGCTAACAAGAAGGGATAAGTTCACATTTACATCACTAGATGGCGGTGTCACTTTTACAAAATGCTGCAAAGCGCTATCGTTCGTATGGTACGGCCCTGGCCGGAACTTTCTTTGCATCTATCATCCACCTACAGTATCTACCTACATACTTACTATTACTAGCCTAGTGAGACAATAAAATATTTTGATCCTGCTGCTCTTCGTTTTATTTGTAACGAGTTGAACAAATATTAATCAGTATGAATGCATCTTTATATTCTTTTGTGTGACTCAAATTCCTTTGTGTGACAGAAATTGTAATATTCCATTGTGTTTATTTTGTGTGATGTACATTTTTTTTGATATTCACTCGCTAGGGCTCGATAAACGATTTCCGGCACTAGTCACGCGCAAAAGGAAAAATCGATTCTCTAATATTCTCAGGGTGCTTAGTGAGAGTTTTGTTTACTATCCGTATTCATTCGATTACGTTTACGAAAACGAAAATTAGTATGGCGTTAAAGCAGCGCCTCCTGGCGGCATACGAGAAGAGTTAACATTTTGCCATACAAATTCTCGTTTTCGATAACGGGATCGAATAGCGAATGGGCACCCCAGCTCTCAGTTATGGATTCAGCGGTAAACAAAAGTCGTCGATGAGTCAGACCAGATGCGTGTTTATAATCCATGGTTATAGTTTAGAAATATTCGACACTAGCACCGGTTGTTTACCTATAGATACCTAGATAGAAATAAAACACTGACATTCAACACAAGCACACATATTAAAATAACGACAGGAAGCGAGTAAACAAAAATAAATTGAAACGTGTGTGTGCTACAGAAGTGCTGTAGGTTCATTATTATATGTATAACTAGTCACAGGCAAGTTTTGCCTTTCAACAAAAGATTAGAATTCTTATAGACCCCTTTTTTCTAAAAATTGCTAAGACACCACCACATACCTACCTAGGTGAAGAAAGAAACAGCAAATGTCTATTTGAAAAATATTACGAAACCATATGTGTGCGTTAAATTAATTATCTCAAATACCTATATCATGCTTTTTTCGGGTTTGAATGATAAAAAGTAACAAATAAACGATTTGCTCGACTAATGTCAAATAAGAAAAATGTCCAGGTGCCTAATAATACCCAACTATGGAATCGCCCAATCGGAAAAACGTCCAAGAATAAAAAAGGCCAACTAGAAAACTGATCAAGAATAGAAATAACCAACGAGAAAAATTACCAACTATAGAAACGTCCAAGATAATGCAATACAATGGTACACTATTTCCCAAAAATCGTTATCTGCTAAATAATTCCAATATTGTCATGCGATTGTGAGTCAATCAAATTCCGAATAAATTAAAAATGAGTATGTATGGAAAGAGTGATGTATGGAAATAACAGATAGTAGGTAACAGCGAATAAACGAATATTAGCTAAAAATTGACATAAAAAAACATGATAGCACAAAATTGTAAATCGCAGAGTAACCAATACGTAATCAATACATTTATAAACGGTTTTTTTAGAACATAAATAACATTTTTAATAATAACACCCTTTTTAATATTTTTAATAACTCTTTCCGGGATCCGTGATATCACTCCACAAAGATTAGGTTATAATGTTTATCGCGAGTAGATTCGTAAAGTACATTTTAATGTGTAGTGTTCTCGAAAACTTTAGAAAACGAAAGTGTAGGTAGGTACTTAGCAAAAAATTTTTTTTTTTGGCTAGATGTCAAAACTAAAATGTTCGTCGGTAGTAGAACCAGTAGGTACCAAATTAAGCGAACAATGTCGTACAGGGCAAGGTTGCCTTAACAACGCAGCGGTCAAACTTCAAGTCAAACCACATGTTTGTATAAAATACCTACATGGCGGGGCCATTAAACGGAGATTGGGGCGAAAATGCGACCTTCGAGAACATTTCAGTTAACATAAGATCCTAGAACTTTATATAAATACATATTCATCTTCAGCCATAAGCTTTTAACCGCCTATGTGGTCTTGTGGTTAAGATCAAGGTCCCAGACCGAGAGGTCCCGGGTTCGATTCCCAGCGGGGGGTGCATGTTTGTGTACTCGGTTTGGTTGGTGGTAGGACTTGTTTGTCCGCCTGGCTAGCTACCACCATCTTATCTAAATATGTCGCCATAACATCAATGTTTTTAGCGTTGTTGTGTTCGGATAGCTAGATATAAGATAGCCAGTGCCTAGTTGAAGATTCCGGCCCGGGTGAAGCTTCGGCCATAATATCACTTAGCATCTTTTTTTAAAGTACTTATAATAATAAGTTTTAGTATAGTCACGAGCATTATAACATGTTACACCTTTGACTGTTTTTGAATATTATTCCATTGTATTGTTAGGAGTAACACATTGTTTACATGTTAATGCTCGTTACTGTACCTAACGTATTTACCATTTGCGTATTAAATCTCACAAAATATGAATCCGATATACCTATGTACATACAGGGTTAGTATATCATTTAATGTAATCATGGAGCAATTGTAAGTAAATAACGAACACAATACCCAACAAGCTGAGGATGATTACATTAAAAACGAGAGTCATGGCACCATTGTCGTTGATGTCAACGATATCATGATTTTCCATCGCAACTTTTTTTATGTATGAGTACTATAGGTACTATTATGCATATACTGCCCATTTTTATACACACTTACTCACTGACTATCAATAGCGTATAGCAGGACTTTCCAACCAGAGGGGCGTAGAGAGATGTCAAGGGGGGCATTTTCGTTTACATTTTATAATAATAAGTTTACATTTTATAACTTAAATGTTCAAATAATTTTTAACGCAAATTTTGTTGCGAACAATTTACAAAAACACAAATGTTGAAAAAATTTCCACGAGCAGGATTTGAACCTGCACCCTTCTGACATTCCGGGTCAGGTGCTCTTCCAATTGAGCTATCGTGGTTCTTAACCAGCCCGCCGAAATTATTCAACACTTTTTACTATGAAAGCCAAAGGCGCCTATTCAATGTCAACAACTACCGTCGCTAACATCCGATCATAACATTTTTACAAATATATTAAAGATCCGTGCTTCGGAAGGCACGTAAAGCCGTTGGTCCCGGCTGCATTAGCAGTCGTTAACAACCACCAATCCGCACTGGGCCCGCGTGGTGGTTTATTGCCCGTTCTCCCTATCCATCCATTAGGGAAGGCTCGTGCCCCAGCAGTGGGGACATAAAATGAGCTGATGATGATGATATTAAAGATCAGTTAAGAAGTAAGCAAGCTATTTATAAATGTTCAAATAATTTTTAACGCAAATTTTGTTGCGAACAAACAACAACAAAAATTTATGTTTTTGTAAATTTTAAAACTTATTTAATGAGAAACAGGTTTTTCAGCTCTGGTTTTATTCAAAACTAAACAGCGAAATCGTCTTGCCGTCGATAGCGATCTGACAATGGCTCTGCCAAAATCTGAACCTAGAATCGGCCAACTGGTACAGAGCATGCAAGCTCAAGTATCTCACTAGTACTCAATTACATACTTTCAATAAAAAGGCTTAACATTTGATTTTTGAATTTGAATCGTTATCATTTGAAATTTTGATTAAAAAAAATGTCGAAATGAAACAACTTTCACTGATCTACTCGCGTTTATTTTAAATATACGCTATAGATCCGTAAAAGTTGTTTCATTTCAATGTGTATTGTTCGTGTAAACTTTAGAAAACAAAAAATAAATGTTGTTCAAAAAAGTGTTTGTTTTTGTAATGAAAAAATGAAAGAGGGCAAGAAAATATTATTTATAATCCGGGGAGGCTCGACGAAAAAAAAAAGACGATGCCCACTTGAGCTAGTGGGCATCGTTTTTTTTTTCAGTTAAATTTTATCTTGTGATTATATAATATAAGTTCAAAAAAATATAGAGATATAAAGATGTTTTCCTGAAAAATTACAAAATATCCTGACACTCTCAGTTCTTCGAACTGTCTTTGTGAAAAATAACACACCGGCGACCATTGACAATCGATGCCGGCGACCGATTCGTTGCTGTTTTGATGCGAAGGAAGACAAACCCACACACAAAAACATTTATATTAGTTTGGATGGTCACTATTATGAAGGTTACGTTATAGGTATAACTAGATTCCTGATGATGATACGAGTATAATCATCATCAATCTGATATCTAAACAGATTTTATTTAATTCCACTTCCGCAAATAATTAGTTTAATAGTAATTTGAAAGAGGCAATTAACTATATGATTATATACTTTTATTATTACTTGTTTAGTTTTTCTTTATTAGGGTTGCCTTCATAACCTTCATCATCATCATCAGCTCATTTTTATGTCCCCACTGCTGGGGCACGAGCCTTCCCTTATGGATGGATAGGGAGAACGGGCCATAAACCACCACGCGGGCCCAGTGCGGATTGGTGGTTGTTAACGACTGCTAATGCATCCGGGACCAATGGCTTTACGTGCCTTCCGAAGCACGGAGGAGCTCGAGATGATATATTTTTGGTCACCCATCCGATGACCGGCCTTTGCGAAAGTTGCTTAACCTCAGCACTCGCAGACCGGGCGCGTTAACCACTGCGCCATCGAGCTCCACAACCTTCATAACCTTCACCGAAAGTTAATCAATGTTTATGCTATGGTGCAGATACGACCTTTAAGAAGGTTCCAAGGTTTTGGATGATATCCAACTATTTACTTTATGATGCTTTGTGTTCAATTTCCAAATCTCTACTACGTACCATGCAAAACAAAACAAACTGTTTCTAGTAAGTTTGAGCGACATTCTAGAATCTAGATTTACAAGGTACTACAATACCATTCGCAACATCATGCGAACTGGAACGCGCTAACACCACAACGTTACATAACAGGGTAAGGTTACATTGCTGCGAATTACTCGCAGTTACGTCACACTCCGCTCGCTCGAACACGGCGAGCGTGACGCCATCCTTCTACCAATGTCGATCCCAAAGGAGCGAGCCGACCTCCGTCCGTCCGTCTCGATTGCAGAATCGATTACGTGTCGCATAATCAGTATCGAATTGATCTACGCAACATGAAATCATCAAGAACCATGCTCGGGCGGGCGGTCAAGTGGGTCGTAACCATTTATGAAGTTTCAACAGTTTCAGACATACCAACGAATAGACGTAAGCAATTAAGATGCTTTGGCATACAATGCAATACAGATCACATTTCAGAAACAAAAGTAACCTTCAATCTGAATAATGTACCTAAGCATCTAATATTCTTTGTTTAGTATGTCTAAAAGTGTAAAGATACTTTTTTTTAATAATAATTTGCTGATTTCTTTTGCCGGCATTTTTAACGTCACCGGACAAAAGTCCGTTACTACTAAAGTTACTACTTCAAGCCGTGTGAAACGAAACGCCTACAAAGGTTTTCTGGAGAGAATGGCATCCTACTAGATTCTCTGACGGGTACGGATCAGATCGGAAGTTAAAAGATGCGACGACGACGTGTACGATTCTCAGAAGCAAAAGGAAAATGCTATAATTTCATCTGCACCAACTAGCTGACAGACGCGACCGCGACCCTTTTTTCCCGCCGGGGCGGCCGCCTGCCGCGTCAAGAAACCACAACCACAGATTAATTAATAGTTCACAACGCCAAAACATACAACATACGTGGAACGCCGAACGCAATCATAAATTGGCTAAGTACTAAATATCGTTCAAATATACAATGTTTGCCGAAGTTATAAATAGTTTCGACAAATAGTGACTATAGCGCGTTTTGGTTTGAATGTTGCATTATAATCTCTTCGTTTGTGCGTCATTAATCAACGTTCTTGGTTCTGACGGACTGTCCATTGTTTTCAATATGGGGGAGAGGCCACCAATCAGAGGGGAGAATTAAAGCCGCGTGATTTGTTCAAGCATTCGTCAATAGCGTTGATCCACAAATCAGAAGATAGCATTGTTTTGTTTCTAACGTAATATAGTACCTACTTCTTTCTTAGAAATTATTACAAAAGAGACTCCCATGCCAAGATCGTCTATCGCGATTCGCGATGTTACAAAGATATTATTGAACTGTGCTTTGTTTTCATATCACTCTTGTGATGATATGACTTCACAATTTTCCTACATAATTTCAAAATTGGTAAACATTGTGCTAAGTTGATCCCTAAGCATTGAAAACAAACGGATGAGTGGATGAGTGATAATATTTATCAAACTAGCTACTAGGGTTAGTTAGATACGTACGTAAAACATAGTAGTTATAATTATAATTGCAGTAGGTAATTACATTACAATTACGTCAACTATGTAGCTGAAACAGTAGACCGATAAATGTACGTCATGAGGACATCCATCTGCCTGCAGTTCTGATTTGATAGCAAATGAATCGAAATATTGTGTGTTCCTAAGTTAGAAACTTTATACATAAACATTTCCGCGGCTGTAACTGTGTGGTGCAGTGTATTGAAAAGGACCATTTCTCGGAAAGGAAAGTTCGAGTTCCACGTAAGGCAGATAGATGATTCTATTTCCTAATTACGTAAATCACACACATAGCAGAGTGAGTGAGATTGTGGGAAAGAATAATTAAATAATTAAAATACTGTTTTTTCTCAAATGTATACTTGTAAAAATGTTTCTTTACTTTTTTATTGTGCCTTCAAAAAGTTTTTAGAAACAGCGTCCAAAATTTTCATACCCGAATATAAATAACTATACCGTCATTATTTTATCTATATATATAAAAATCAATTGCTGTTCGTTAGTCTCGCTAAAAACTCGAGAATGACTGGACCGATTTGGCTAATTTTGATATTAAAATATTAGTGGAAGTTCAGGAAAGGTTTAAGCGGTGAGAAACATAAATAATAAGTAACGGAAAATACTTGTTTCTAGAGGGAATGGCATCACGCAAGCGTAAGCGTGCTCCCGCACTCTACTAGATTATAAACTAGATTGTAAATAAATTTATTTCACTAAGTTTTAATATTTATGGCGTGATATTTAATGAAACATATATCAAAGAGTGTATTAAAGCTTCAAAAAAAAATCACATCCATATAAGGAATAGAAGCGGATTTATAATCTCGATAATACAACCCATGTTTTTTGCTTAAACCGCAACATGGCTATTCAAAATGAAATTTAAAAAAAACCAAGCACAATAAAAAAGTATAAATATCAGGGTGAAATGAACATGCTATTGTAGTTTCAGAACACATTATTTTATTAATGTTTTAAGACTTTGATGGCGAATCCTCCCGTCCAACTTGTTATATTGCGACGTTCTACAGTGCGCCGGGTCCACTAGTAAGTATATCTATAAAAGTAGTAGTTGGTACGGCGGCAAAGGGACGAAGCCTAGACGAACATAAAGTAATTAGAACTAGACTTGCGCCCACATCTTGGCCTTGGCGAACTCTGACTAATTGGATTTCTGTAGCGTTCCTTACGAGTAATAACACTAAGAACTTTGCACGGCCAAACATAGCGTTTTGTTTATAAACGAACTTGGCGTACAAATAATACATATATTTCACATAATTTATCTTTATACATATAAATCTTCTGTGTGTGTCTGGACCGATTTGGATGTAGTTTTCTGTGTGTGTTCAAGTGGATTCGAGAATGGTTTAGATTTACAATTGGACCCGGTAGGTGGCGCTGCTATAGGGATCTATATCATGGGATACGGGTGTGGTGTTCTTAAGCGGACGAATGATTTGTTTGTTTTGTTGTCATAGAAACTGTCAACGTTTTGTTTGTGTTGTTGTCATGGAAACTGTCAAAGCGGTACGAAGTCCTCCGGTCAGCTAATTATCTATAAATAACTTTTGTGAAGGGTATTTAGGTTGCCGTGACCACATAATATATTTTCGTAAGTCGAGTTAAGAGACACACAAACACGAAAGGTGGAATCTAGGAAGCTGACTTCATCACAACAGTAGACAATACGCGTTATCAACAATAAACTACACGATTTATATTAACGAATAAAATTAGTCTTTATGTTGTTGTTATTAAGAACTGTTATTTAATATTTTATTGTTCTCCAACAATCTCGGACCTAACTTGGCAGACGTCCAGAAGTCATGTTTGTGGGGAAGTTCAAGACCAGATGTTCTGCACTACATAAAATTGAAAGTATAAACTTTTACATGAAATATTTTACGTTTCTGATATACCAAGGTTAGACAGACATATTCAGGTTCAGAAGGGTATTCGCAATCTCCAATGCGAATAATTTTGCGCCAAGATAAACTCTACTTCACCCGCCTCTGTGGTCTAATGGTTAAGACCACCGGTTTAGACCCAGAGGTCCCGGGTTCGATTCCCAGCGGGGGGTGCATGTTTGTGTACTCGGTTTGGTTGGTGGTAGGACTTGTTTGTCCGCCTGGCTAGCTACCACAATCTTATCTAAATATGTCGCTATAACATCTATGTTTGTAGCATTGTTGTGTTCAGGCAGCTAGAGATAAGATAGCCAGTGCCTCACTAGTTGAGGATCCCGGGTGTAGTGCGCTTCCATCATTGGCCTTATCATCACTTAACATCAGGTGAGATCAAAGCACTGTGCTTACCCGTAAAAAAAAAAAAACAACTACGTTTGTATGACGCAATTAACAAATGTTTGCGCAAACATTATTTAGCCAAAGCGCTTATTTCAAAAGACCTTCTAAATAAGTTGTATGTTTCTATGTGACAACAATTTAGGTTAGCGTCGTAACACTGGCAGAAGATAATGTGCTTATACCGATGATGCGATGCCAATGTTAACGTAATACCGCCTGATCAGAGATTTTGCAACTAATCCAGGGTTTTTCAGTAGGCTTAGCGAGCCACGTTGTATCGCAAGCGTTATCAGTATCACGATTAAATTATAGATGACGTCACACACACCTGAGCTAGACACAGATTGAGTCAGTGGTCAAATATGCGACTAACTGGTAACGTTTACGTCCCCAAGATAAACACACTATTATGACTTGATAAAATATCAAACGCTTTTGCCGATATTTTAGTAATGGCATGATAAAACAGTTTTTGAGTTTGTTACCGATTCAAGTTGACTTGTATTTAACTGAATTTTTTATCTCTATTGATAAGACAAATATTTTAAAAATCCATTATTAAAATATGATGAACACTAAAACAGCGATTCAATATCGTAAGGTTTAATAACAATTCGTTTTTAATAATGAATAGAATTAATAAAAATAAGATAATAAAGTTGAAACATTTGTTTTCGAGTTTATGCGAGCGAGATGCAAACAAAGTAACAAGTGTCATGGATTGGATATGCGTGACGAATAAAATGCTATGTTTTCTCTATCCTCATGAGTAATGGGTTATTTCTACTTGATATAACATACACATATGTCATATAAACAAATAATTTTAATATTAAATAAAACTATGAATAAACACGCAAGAATTATTTACCAAGATGGCTATTAGTCATTGATAATACAAAAATTTCCTGCGTAATTATACGTGAAGCAAAAACTTTGTACCCGTTTTTACGAAAATTGCGCGGACGGAGGTGTATGAAATTTCGCACACATATAGTTTATATAGAGAAGATTATCCGAATGTTATTTTTTTTTTTTAAATTATGCATAAAAAATACATTAAATCAACAAAAACAACATTACACACACTACCATGTATTTGACACACACGTATTGTTTGTCTTTAATGCGGCCGACATCTGTCAATGCCAATCCAAATTCACATTCTATCTTTTTAAATTTTTCTTTGCTTAGGATACAATCCGTGCAGCCTTAATAAAATTACGGTCGAATTTCGACCACTGGGCGATCACTACTTTATTATTAATTGATATAATAAATCCGCACCCCATGACTTTGTCTTTTTTCAAATTGTAATTTGTTCGCAACAATATTTGCATAAAATTTTATGTGAATATTCATCCATATTGTTCCGTAAACATACATACTTTCGCATTTATATGAAAGCGAAATTTATAACCAATACGATATCATAAACGAAGAAGCGAGGTCGATGGTTCTAGCTACAATGAGCCGTAGAGTAGCTTCAAGTAAATGACGCTACCCGGTAGGCCTACTTTCCCTGACCCTCGTTCGCAGTTCAAGTTTATAACACACAGAACACACTCAACGAAATCAACTGTTCGCTTTCGATAAACTACATCCAGATTTGACAATAAGCACACTTGCTTACATCATAAAAGTGTGTGCTGGGAAGTTGGAAACAATATTCTTTTTAATACTGTTGAGCTAATTTTTGTAATTTTTCGTCACTTTTGTGTGTTCAGTCAGCTTGTCATTTTTGTACACTTTTGAGTTTCAGTCTGGCAAACTTGTGTACACTGTTACCTATAAAACAATTGATTGTATGCTGTTGTACCCCATCTATACTAATATTATAATGAGGAAACCTTTGCATTTTTATATGTATGTATGTATGTATGTATGTATGTATGTATGTATGTATGTATGTATGTATGTATGTATGTATGTATGTATGTTTGCAACGAATAAACTCAAAAACTACTGGACCAATTTTTAAAAATTCTTTCACCATTAAAATGCTACATTAGCGCTGAGTAACATAGGCTATATTAAAAAAATATATTAAATAAAATACAAAAACGTTAATTAAATTTTCCAATAGAAAATTATTTGTTTGTTTTGTTGTCATGGGAACCATTGATATATATTTAACTCAATGATGGAAACTGTCAAAGCGGTACGAAGTCCGCCGGGTCAGCTAGTATCTAAATATTTAATACGTGAAGCAAAAACTTTGTGCCCGTTTTTACGAAAATTGCGTGGATGGAGGAGTATGAAATTTCGCACACTTATAATTAATATAGAGAAGGTTATTCGAATGTTAATATTTTTTTAAATTATGCATAAAAATACATTAAATCAACAAAAACAATATTACACACACCACCACGTATTTGACACATACGCTTATGCATTTGATACACATGTATTGTTTGTCTTTAATGCGGCCGACATCTGTCAATGTCAATCCAAACTCACATTCTATCTTTTTTAATTTTTCATTGCTTAGGATACAATCCGTGCAGCCTTAATAAAATTACGGTCGAATTTCGACCACTGGGCGACCACTAGTCAAAATAAATAAACGAAAGAAAATTGTAGAAGTTTCTAGAAACGGATAAGTACATAGCACATCCAATGCGTAGTGTTACGTCAAGCATTTATAGTGGTATTAATGCGGCAAAAATGCATTTCTGCCAACGAACAGGTGCATGCTATCATTTGTAACGAAAAACCAAATGAATGCAAAAATTGTAATGGTTACAAAATGGAGTCACATTAACTTTAACTCATTAAAGTTTAATGCTAATGATGAATCTCTGTCACATACTTCGTATGAGTAATACAGTAATACAGTACATTTTGTAGCTATGACGTTACTAATTAGTCCTTACAAGGAAGTTTAAGTTAGTATAAAAAAATATGTAAGCAAAACATATTACTGTGTATGTCGTAAGAACTCGTTTTACCTATAATGTTTTTGTTTTATTCAATAAATACTCGTTGAAATGTTTAGGTAACGTCCGTAGCTCGCGACTATTAGCGACTCGTGAGTGGGGAAATACTTACCACTTTAAAAATATCAACTACGTTGTTTTTCAAATGAAGCAATACCTTTATGGTAAAACAAATTTCGATGATAATGAATATAATATTTAATTCAAAAGTTACATATAACCAAGTTTGTAGATTAAAGAGATACAACACAATTACGAGTCGTGACGCTTTTAAAAAGAAAGTCCGCGAGCTCTTGTTTGATAGAATCGTGGCAGAATCATCTCAATAACTTCCTATTATATAGAATTATGTATTTTATGTATGTTTATTTATTGTAGTTTATGTATTTACAATACACATTATTATATGTTTATGTATAAATAATATTTATGCATGTATTATATACTTACTTTCACTAAATTCATTTATGATACAAATAAATTGCACCTGCCAATGTTATCTCTGCACCACCCTATGGTTGACTGGTAGAGAATGCCTCAGGCATTAAGTCCGCCATGTAATAGTTGTGTTGCAAAAGTTTAAATAAAAAATAAATAAAAAATAAACAATTTCAAACCAAAATCTTAACATTTTATAATCAGATTCGATTGCCATAATTTAGACTAACACTGATTACTTTTGGAGTTGGGATAAGAGAAACAAAGAAAGGGCAGAGATAAGCTTGGTGAGCGAGGAGCAGTCTTTGTGTGTGAGTGAGTGATGACATGACATCTTAGACAATGGTTATAATGACGTGATGATAAAAAGGATCAATTAACGACATATACCTACAATAAGAACGCAACGCAAAAGCAAAAACAGAGATGACAGACTTACTGTAGATTCGTTCATCTTCATTTTTATTAAGATAGCGATAATGTGCAAGGACGACATCGTCTGATAAGCTACCATATTTCTGCCACCAAACAGCAATGCCCTGCTATTTTCAAGTTACAAGTACAAGTAACAGAAACTTAGGGACAACAACGCCCAATGGTGTTACAAGCATATAGGTATTATATTATGTGATCATTGATGTGTACTATCTGCCCGACTGTATATAGGTATAATACCTATGTTTACTTTGCCGTATCAGTCAATTAAAAACATCGTGACAAGTAATGGAATGCGAGCAAATGCAACTAAGGAAACGCTACGAATATTTGCAAGTAAATAAGGGATCAGACGCATGCACAGCTCACAGTCACTCACTACTATGGTGAGTGTGTCTAAGTTGTATTTTGCATATTCCTTTAATAAACATAATAACAAAAGACAAAAACACACGCTCTGGCTTAAGCTGGTGAGATTGCGTTGCATGCTCGCGGTAGATCCATCGTCACCTAAACTGGAATACCTGTAACCTGTAAATGACATCAGAAGCCACGACAAAAATCCTGCCAAAAATAGCAAGATGTTGCAGATCACGCGGCATTTGAACGACACAAGCCGAAGTTAAAAACGACGAAATATAATTAATTAAAAATTGACTGCGATAAACGTAGATAAACTTTACTTTGCTTCATTGATAAAAATATTAAAATAAACACTAACAACTACAGTAAACAATAGATAAATTCAATACTTTGTAAGATGAAGTAGCGGTTGAAAGCTACAAAGAAGTAGATAAGAAGAAATTAACCGAAAGATAACCTACAGTAATGACGATACTGGAAAGGTCTGTAAGTGACTTGGCCTAATGTTAAATATCACTGAGGTATGAGCGAAGAATAGCAGCCGTATATCTGTATCTGCCATTAACGGAATTCAGAGATAAAGAAAAAGACAAAAGTCAAAGAAGATTAAGAACATTCAGATAACTCTGATTTCATCACTTTTTTAATAAAGAGACTTAATAACGCGCTTCTGCTTCATAGCACAACGCCAGCGTCCTTACTTTGGTTGTATTTTATGCATTCCTGCATATTAGCTTAATAGCTAAAGGCTGCGAGCTGAATGTCAGGTCAAGTTCCCCGTGTTCTCGTTCGGAAAAGTAGGGCTTTTGTGACGTCATTGTTGCAAGCCTCTAAATATAGACGATGTTAGTAACCCCGGCGCCGGGTGACCTAGTTACGACCTGCATTTAGCACCCTGTGAGGGAAAAGGAAATCTGATCGATATCAACCAACTAACGAGTGTTTTGGAAACGTGTCAATACGATTTCTCCGAATGTACTGTATGAAATGTTCTCTGTTCTTAGAAAGTTCAGGTATTTTCAAACCCTTATGAGGCTTGCTCTGATCTCGCCTGATGGAAAGCTGACGAAACGTGTGCTGGGACCGTGGCGAGCTAACTCAAATGGTGCATGATGATAGAACGTTTACTCTGGTTTTGATGGCATTCGGGTTTTTTTTCCTCCTGGGAAGCCTTTGCTCTTTTTATCTCATTTAATATTAAGTAACACAACAATGCTACCAACATTGGGTTTATGGCGACGTATTAGATTGATTTAATATTATCAATATTATTAAAAATCCAAATTTAAATATGGTTGTAAGATTTAGGAAGCACAGACACTGGCGAATAGTAAACCCGGGTTCGATGCCCCACTGGCGGAGTTGAGAGTGCGCTACCCAAAATGGTAACACAAAATTAACGCGATACTCATAAGTGGCGTCTCGCGTCTACCAGGTACTGATCAATTAATATAAGGGAACTATATTTTCTATCACCAAAATTTATATTTGTCATCAAGTTGTATCACCTAATAAATAGATCTATCGCCACGAAATATTTTCGTTCTCAGATAAACAAAAATTGTTCCCAGGTATGAATTATCAAATTAATGTTAATATATGTGTAAAATAAGAGATCGATAACCAATAAAATTATATTGCATTACATGAATATAAACTTCGTTCTTATAATAACAGTTTTGTTAATTAATAGGTTTATGTTTGGTTAGGTTTAGGTTAGGTTAGATTATGAAAGACACGACGCACGAGCCGAGTGAGCGAAGCGAGCGTGCCGCGGCAGCGGCCGGCGAAGTGCCAGAAAGCCAATCTTTCAAATTGGGAAGTTTGCAACATTTATTTGGTACTAGACCTTATATCTCAGGATTTTAGGTGATTTATTGTGGAACTGATTTTGCATTGTTTGGTGACTACATTTTGGTGACAGATCTACTATTTTGAGGACAAACCCTATTATTTAAGAAACACAAAACTAATTAAATTGGTGATAGCTTAAATGATACCCTTAATATAATAGTTTTTAGGATAGTTCCGACTCACCTTTCCAGAGTCTTCAACTGCTTTCGCTGGTCCATCGTAGTAGCAATTCTTCTGTTTGTATGTTGAGTTGGCGCATACCCCGTACCATATGCAATGTCCCTCCGCCGATGCTAAAGGTACCTGGAATAATAAAATTTACATATTATAATTTTTCTTGTCGACATCGCATAGCTACCTTTTCTGTATCAGTAGTAAGTTTAAATGATATTCTTAGGAAATAAATGTTTTGATACCGTCTGATACCTTCAAAAATGCGAGTTTAAGAGGACGCGTAGTGGTAAATCCAGTAACATCTAGGTATATTAATTAAAATCAATTGCCACATATACATATATGACATAAATGTGTCAGAGCATCACTTGAACGACTCGACCGATGTGGCTGATTTTGGTATTTTTTGCTGTGTTCGTAATATTATTGTCAGGACAAGGTTTCAAGTTTTCGATGGGATACATGTATTCACTGAAGCGGACGAAATCGCGAGCGGGCTACTGCTGGTAATTATAATTATTAATATTCATTGTTTGTATCGAAGAAGAAAATACACAATTGAAGAAACAATTCAACAAAGTTAATGTTAAATAAATCCATAGCTACGAAAGCATAATAATATGTATTAAATTTTCGTTAGTGAAACTACCCGCATCGATTTTGTCCGACACAGACATCGCGTGTTAGCCTACAATATTATTATGGCCCAAACATTGGCCTTAATATAAACACATTTCCAAGGGAAAATAAAGATTTTACGCAATAATATCGGTAAGTATTTAAAAATTTCAAGTTTCATTTTGTACAGGTTTTTCAAAATAACTTCTCAGACCTTGATGAAACATCCCGAACATACCGTCTTGACGTTGAGGCACCGTTGCTTGTGAAGATATTGTTATGCGCATTGAGCACACGACACGATACCTACCCTACTATGACTTTAAAATTACTCCTACGTCAAACCAACTTCCATAATAATCCATATCCATCCGATATTTTTGGAAGTCAACAGAAAACAACACGGGGTTTCTGACATAAAACAAGCTTTACCGCCTGAACTATAAGGTTCGAAATTGTATATATAATTACATTTGAAACATGACGGATGCAGACGGCATTAGATTTATATTATTCAGCAAATACTGACATTATATAGGACAATCGAATAATAAATAAAACATATGCGGGTCCGTTATGTGTGTTGATAACATTTACTTTAATAGACTTTGAATGGGGGCGAATTTATTTCCTCAATGGTTTACGATTCCGGTTGAAGTGCGGTTCGAGCTTCGACTACCTATATTGTCAAATACCGCCAGGCTTAAATAATGTATGTAAAAAATAATGAGAAGAGCAATAGTTTAACTCTCAACTAAGAGCAACTACTTTTAAAAGAAATGATTATGATTTGATATCATTGTCTCGGGAAATCACATCACTACCAGCAGATAATTGTTCAAACATATACCTATACCTAGGTACATGGTATGTATGTATTAGTGAAAATCATAAGACAGACCTACGACCATAAAATCCTGTTCCAGACACGGTCGTGTCAGCCACTTACACTTACATAATTATGTAGGTACTCATATAATTATATAAGAAATGTACCTAGTTGCCAGTCTAAAATAACATCGATCGTTGCCAGAACATATCAATATCTCCGTCCTTGGAACTAGACAACGAACTACCTTTTACCTCTTTGCTTACAAACTGTAAATACGAATTGAAAATAGTTTATTTTCATTCATGTCGTAAAAAATACCATTCATATCAGCCACAACACAACCAGAACTGCTACCTACAAAGCAGTAAAAAACTTGCCAGACGTGCTACGGCTAGGTGGAGCGACGATATCCTACACAGACTGGTCAGCTAACAACAGTTGGATGAGAAGAGCCGAAGATCAGGAATTCAGGACCAGTACCATACATTGAGAAAGTCCTATGTCTAGCAGTGGGTGTCCACTGTCCATTAGCATGTGTGTGTACACAGGCTTATTATGATGATGAAGCGAACCGCTTGTTTGAGGTAGTTCATCCAAGGTTCTTGCCCTGACATGACAACTTCATCATTTGAATTCATGATGAAGTTAATAACGCATTCTATACACACAGGCAGTATACAGAGTACAGACAGACATAATCCATTAAGCCACCAGAACTGTTTTTATATTTCAGACTGATAGAACATACCTAGCGAGCTCTAAAAATGGATTAAAAGCACAAACAAACATAAAAAGACCTCATCGACATGCATAAGAAGTATAAATCATATGAGTACGTCATACGTACAAGTAAACTAAAAACAAGATTTTAATAATTTGGCTTACATCCATTCATCTGAAAACACTTGGAACATACATTTGCTCTGCCTGTAAGTTTCAGTATAAAAATGTGAAAGCGACAGTCGAAATGCAGCTTTTCATATTCTTCATGAAAGGGCAAAAGGCGAAGCCGGAGCTTTGATCTCAAAAAGTTTGTATAGAATGTTCATAAAAAAAATCCACCTACAAGCATTTGTAGTATAAAAGCATTGAGGGTGCTGACCGCTGAATGCTACGGTGTCGAATACAGTTTGATCACCTTTTGTTCCCTTTTCGTAATTGATTGTCTCACTAAAGCCTAAAAAACAACCTTCTAAAATATGTATTAAGAGTAACCGCAAATTGGTATTTTGTAGTGACTTAAAATACTATATGCCTATCTTTCTTTTCTCTCCGTAAACACGTTGATAATGATAACAAAAAACTGACGAGTGAGCAGTAGAAAGCACTAGAAAGTACCAATCACGATATAACACAATATAATCACAATGTACCAAGCAATAGAGAACTTCTAAGAGATTACGTGTAGGTATTTGACCGACAACGAGATGTTAGGCAGGTTATTTTTTTAAAAAATTTGAGCAAAGACATTTAGTGCCAATCCCAGTACAGAAATCTGAACCGGAATTCCCGTAGCGAAGGAAGTATCCTTATCGCTGTCAAACGCATTTACAGAGTTTGTACCCTCCAGCCTTCTCAATGAACAACAACGCATAAATAACAGACTTCCAAAGATATTTACGCGCATGACTCAGAGCATTGCTGGATTGAATCATACGTGATTCAAGCACCGCACACTTCCCTAGAGCTTATTAACTAGTTTTACACTAATGTAATAATTTGAAAAAAAATGTTTCTATGTAGGAGTACTCTCTGGAACTACTGAACTGAATCTGAAAATTATGTTACAGAAAAAGAAGTTACATTTAATTTAAAACTACTGGATATAATATCGGCTAACATACACTACGCTGGTATCTGCATATTAGTAATTCGTTCCGGAATACTAGTCATCAATGCAAGTTGTAGGAATCTAGGCATATCTATAAAGTGTTCTGTTTAACTTTCTACACTCTTACTATCATAGTATACATTAAATACACAACAGAACCTAATATTCTGAATCAAACAAGACTGCCTTTGTTCAAGGAAGCCACTAAGTCAGTAACATATTATATCAATCAATCAATACAAGTCCTCGTTGAGGGTGGCTTCCCCACTTTGTGGGTTTACCAACATGGAGTCACACACAGCACAATAATGTTCCCTAAGTAAGTGTTGTCAATTCAACCTTCACGATGACTCCATACTGTCACTAGACTGATATGAAAACAATTGGACATTCCAAATTCCAGTAGAATTATTAATAATCACGGAGGGTAAAGTTTATGAATAGTTCAAAAGGTACTAAAACGATAATGGTATCTTAAAACGGCTGTTGTTACAAGGTCCGGAAGATGGTGAAGTAGTGATTATGGTTGGGGCATTACGAGTAAGATTGACCAGAGCCTGGCACGAGATAAAGATCTGTAGATGTAATTAAGTAAGAGTCGGTAAGAGTCGGTAAGAGACCCAGAAAAAAAAGGGGGCGTTGTGTAGGGCTTTGGGGTCGATTTATAATTTCATCTACCTAGCTAGGAAGACTCTTAGACACCGACTGAGCTCTCGACTCTCGACTACATCTTGTGAACATCAACTAATATTAATTAAGATATAGCTCAAACTCGGTTCGATATAATAGACCGCGGGCAATCATGTTTTAACAAGTTTTTGTTAAATAATCCGATTTGTACATTCCTGTATCAATCGGCTGGTTCTATAATACTTGTTCTTGCTTGTCGAGTACGATTGGGCGTCGAATGAGATAAACGAGTTTATGCACGTTTGTCTTATTCCTGTTGGTGCGTGCTGCTTATGCAATCCTATATAAACGACGTAAATTTATTTTATTTTCATTTGTGGTTTCGCGCTTAATAGATAAGCAGTACTTGATTTCAACACTTACGTATTTCTCAAAACAAAACAATGTCGGAAGTAAAAAAGAAGAGACGGCAATACTCTACTGCGGAATATATTACATTCGGATTTATTGAAAATCCCACAAACCCGTCGTCGCCTTTGTGTCTTCTATGTCTAAAAACATTTTCGAACGAAGCAATGAAGCCTTCAAGACTGCAAGATCATTTGAATAAAATGCATCCAGATAAGAAAGACAAGAATGTAGCATATTTTCAAGACCTAGAGAAAAAGCATAATACTCAGCCAAGTGTATCAAAACTATTTTCGGCGGCTGCTAAGCAAGATGACGACGGACTTCGAGCTTCGTACAATATCTCTTTGTTAATTGCTCAAAAAGGCAAACCACACAACATCGGAAAAGAGTTAATTTTGCCAGCAATAAAGGAAGTAATAACTACTGTGCTTCATAAACCGGCCGCAAATATTATCCGAAAAATTCCTTTGAGTAATAATTCTGTGCAAAGACGAATTGATGAAATGGCTGAAAACATTGAAGAATCATTGTGCAATCATCTGAGGACTAGTCAATTCTCAATTCAGCTCGATGAGTCCACTTTACCAACTAATGAAGCGTTGTTGCTATCTTACGTGAGGTTTATTAAAGATGAGAAAATACGTGAAGAACTATTGTTTGCCAGAAATTTGGAGACAGATACAAAAGGCGAAACCATATTCAATACATTGGAAAAGTTTTGTGAAGAGAAAGAGATTCCTTTGAAAAATATTATATCAGTTGCTACGGATGGCGCTCC
This sequence comes from Eudonia mercurella, assembly GCA_963082485.1. Taxonomy (NCBI): domain Eukaryota; kingdom Metazoa; phylum Arthropoda; class Insecta; order Lepidoptera; family Crambidae; genus Eudonia; species Eudonia mercurella. Next base: position 3,243,512 of record OY720038.1, read on the forward strand.
GGCTATGACAGGGCGCCATAAAGGCTTCATAGCGTACTTAAAGAATAAAATTCCAGATGTCCTTGCTATACATTGCGTTATTCATAGACAACATTTGGTTGCTAGAAACTTAAGTGAACGACTATTTCAATCACTGCAATATGTCATCAAAGCAGTCAATAAAATCCGTAGCAGCTCTTTGAATGATAGATTATTTCATCAGCTTTGTGTTACTAATGACGAAGATTTCAACCGTTTGTTGCTTCATACTGAAGTTCGTTGGCTGTCAAGAGGCAATTGTCTGATTCGATTTTACAAACTGTTTGACTCTGTGATAGAGTTCTTGGAAACTAAAGATACAGAACTGCGCAACAAGCTCATAACATCAAAGAATGATATAGCTTACGTGACAGACCTGTATAAATTGTTCAACGACATGAACCTCCAACTGCAAGGCGATGAACTAAATTTAATTAAAACAAAAAATGTCGTTGCTGCTTTCGCAGCCAAACTGCTTCTGCACAAAAAGAATATGGGCAGACGTGAGTTTCACAATTTTCCGAATTTATCAGTATCCTGCAGTAACGACGACTTGTTTGCCTACTGCCAACATTTGGAAAACCTCCACATTGACTTCACCGAACGATACCAGGACATTTTAAACTTGGAAATACCAGACTGGGTGTTGGATCCGTTTTCAAATGTCAACACAGCAATGTCACCTCAGCTGGAAGAAGAACTTATAGAATTGACAACAAACGAAGAAATAAAAATCAAGTTCAAAAATGGATATCAAGAATTTTGGCTACAAAAACCGATCCCGCAATTGTACCCTGGATTGTGGTTAATTGTTCAACGATTCTTGATAGCATTCCCATCGTCATATTTGTGTGAACGTGGATTTAGTGCTGTGGCAACGCTGCTTACTAAAAAGAGAAATCGTTTGCGTGTTACCGAACGTGGCGACTTGCGGCTGTTTTTGAGTAAATTGGAACCTGATATCAACAAACTTATTGAACAGCATCAGATTCAACCTTCACATTAGTTTTTATATAAGAATTGATTATGTTTGATTTATTTTCAATAAAAGATACTCTGTCCGAATACTATAAAGTTGCGTTTCAATAATTAGTTATAAGTACTTAGCGGTTTTTAAGTATGTTTAAAAAGGAGGGCGTTAAAAAATAATTTATTCTTAAAGTGGGCAGTAGACAAAAAAAGGTTGGGAACCCCTGATCTAGATTATAACTCTTAGGATGCGTACACAAATAATCCAAATTATTAGCCATGTTTAAAATAACAAAAGAAAACTAAAATTAAAAGGATTGTAGTCTTAATAAACAGTAGATACAATATTTTGGTAGTCGGCTCACGGGATCGAAAACGAATGATAAGTTTAAGGTAAGATAACAAGGAAGAACTGTCAATGTACGAGTGGATAATTTTATACAAGTAGACTAAATAATGCAAGAGAAATGAATTTGTATTTATCTAGTCTATTGGTGTATGATCTACAGACACGACCAAGTAGTGATCTATCGCAAATTATGTTTAAAAACTTTTTTATTATCATATAAAAACTCCATTTTTTCTTATCGTCCAGAAATTCCATTTTCAACTTATTACTTTCGATAGTGAGGGTTTTAAGTGTTATTCTCGAGGGAGAATGGAGGAAAAACCGCAACGATTACGAACACATCAACATGCACGTCATATCGATTCAGGACGCGCGGTGGCATTACCAGCCTTACTTTAAATCACTGGCTGCATGCGCCTACAAGGCCCGCGTGACCTTCCGGTGTTACCAACTCACTCCATCGACGTCACAAACACCATCTTTATTATTATATATGTATTTTTATTTAAACGCGCCTTGTTGGCGGAGTGGCAAAGCTCTCCGCCTGCTCTGCAGAGGTCTTGAGTTTAATTCCAAGGTCGGACGATGTACTTATGTGTTTCGGATTTTTCGATGTATAACCCGCGTTTGTGATCAATCACTATTTGGCAAGCGTGACGATAAAGTGTATACACATCAATTGTAGCGATTATTTGATTTCAATGATAGAGGATTTTACCCAGAAAAAGACAGCACAATTATATTATTTACTTTTATTTTACGTTCACTACAAAATTTTTTTAGTCAAATTAAATTTTCATAGTGATCAAGATGTTTTTATCTTCTTACTTACCATCTTAAATATTAAAACGAGATACAGCTAAGGTTAAAGAAGTTTTCCTTGAAGATTTGAAAATGAATAGTTTGAAACGAACGCTGTTGGTCGTGAACAAGAATTATTTCAAGTTCTATAGCATAACAATATAGCCGTGTACAACTTAATTTGAAGGTGACTATGTTAGTCTAATTTATACACAGTACATAACGATCATTTTAACCTCGAGTATGTGTCCTAAGTTCCTAGCGAATAACGTTTCTTTGCTACTTTATGTTTCTTCATACATCTACTCACCCACGTAACTAGCAATCTTAGTGTTTAATAGCGTGGCATCTTTTAATAATACGCCTTTAAATGTCAGAAAAGTACAACGACTAGAGAATACTGAGAAAAACGTAGACGCTACTTGAAACGTCAGATTTAAACGCTCCGCAAACTTGTCCCATCAAACATCTTTACACCAAAGCTAGTATTTACTCGGTTTAGTTTGTATTTTATGATGGTAACAGGTAAATTAGATTTTTTTTCTGGCTTTTATTGCAGGAAAAGTTCCCTTTTGGCGAGTACTAAAACAAGCAGATCAAGCTCACAAAATTTAATGACGACACAAATTACCTTGACCGAAATATCCATGAATTTGCCGGTCCAAAACTGATGAGATTTAACTTGTCGTTGTCGTATACTAATGTTTCCCGATGTGACACATACACAGTTGGAATAAAAGATCCCAATGCGCCCCAACGAGGAAACAAAACAATACCTATTACTTCAATGTATTCTTGTTAAGGCAAAGGGTAAGGCACACTAGCGCCACCAATTGATAATTTAACAATTACTAACGGACCGGATCTTTTTTTAAACATTGCGTACCGTCTGATAACAGGTACTTAAGCATCCATAGTATTTATTTAATAATTGTGCACTACTTTTTGTTGCGTGCTTTATTCACAAAACGGGCTATCGCATTTATTCACAAACAATGGCCACTTTTGGTATTAGCGAATTAATACAAAAACAAACCTAAAAGTAGTGCATAATTATTAAATAATAGATGTTTGCCTAGTGTCGGAAGGTCCGCAATGTTTGAAAAAAAGTCCAGTTTAGCAGTTATCAAATTAAATCCATTAACGGCGCTAGTGTGCCTTACCCTTCGCCTTAATAGGAATCAAAATGGAAATCAATTAGCGCAACCATTAACTTCGACGATCGATCGTTTTTGAAATTTTCACGGGTCTCTAATTAAATCAGTTTGATTAGTGCATGCTAAGTTACTTATGTAGGTATTCTCCATTACTTATGGAAGGGCAACTAATGTACAATTGATGAAGCATAGGCGGAGATATAAAGAAATAAACTGAATGTGGCTGTCGACAACTGGAGATACTCGTGGATTCTAAGGTGTTCCTTTTATTACAAAAAGTACAATAAATCCACTTGCTTTTCCACGTAAAAAAACCTGTAATTTTTCTTAAGCGAATCACCTTGGAAGTAGCGTTTACGAGGAAAACGATTAAAACATTACTATTCCTAACGCAAACGCAGCGCCATGGCAGCGTTGTCGACGACCCATAAGTATGGCAATGGACCTTGTGGTCTGTATTTAATTTTCCGAGTCCCATCCTATCACAACGTTTCTTGTAAGTAACAAGAAACTGGCTCTATCACTTTGACTCAACTTCCTGAGATGATACATGTTGCAAAGGTTCAATTATTACTATGACTAACACACCTCGTTAGTTTATTGTTGCATTCTAAAACAAACCTTAAAGAAGTGTATTTACAATCGATTTTCAATCGTCAGGTGGTAAACGATAACAATGTTTAATCAGCCGGACTTATCTTGTTGTCATACATAACATTTCTTTCTTTTTAACTAAAAAATACTACTGAAACTAAACTTTAAGCCGAAAGGGGAGACTAACTATATGCTCTAGTAGTCTAGTCTAATGGATTGGGTTGACTACTGACGTTAACTCCTGATGAGAGCATTAACATGATTTGGTTACTAGGACTTGGGTATATTAATTAAGCAGCACATCTAATTCTACACTAATATTATAAAGCTGAAGAGTTTGTTTGTTTAGTTGAAGGCGCTAATCTCAGGAACTACTGGTTCGAATTGAAAAGTTATTTTTGTGTTGAATAGTCCATTTATTGAGGAAGGCTATAGGCTATATTATCACGCTATGACTAATAGATTGCTCGATAATTGACGCGGGTGAAACGGCGGAGCACAGCTAGTTTAATATAATCTTAAGAAGCATATCACCAAGTACAGATCTTTGAAATGGATCATAACAAAACTACAAAAACCAGAAAAGATTGCGATGTACCTATACTTACCTATGTAAAAGAGTAAAATTGGAAATCGTTTAAGCACTAAAATCTATTTGTAAATTAGAGAATATAGAAGGAAACCCTTCTGATCTGCCACATTTTTGTGTTTTGTTTTCCATGTTTTTTCTTATTTTTGTAATGGCATGCGACATTTTCGTTTGCCTGGGCAATAACAAACTATAACATACAACTACATACAACTACAACATAACAGATTTTAGGTTAAAAATAAAAAATCAGCCTTAGAAAAATAGGCTACATCTCATCTGGTAAATCTCAATTTATAAAAAAAAATGCGTTTTGCAAGTTGTTTTGCAACAAACGCAACTACCTATTGAGTATTATTTGTGAAAGTAATAGAGCACTTGCATTTATTATCTATCAAATAACAATCAACCTGTCTACCTACACACATTTTTGTTTAGGTATAGTACCTATTAGGCCTTCTACAAACACGCTAGTCATTCCGATCCTTCTCTTTATTCATCCACTGATGCCCCATGGCATTTTTATGATGACATTGATTCATCAAGCGGGTGGCCAGCTCCCGTTCTTCACAAATCTCTTAACCATCATACGGTTATTGAAATAGTGGTATGGTTATCAATCTTTCGTCCTCTTTTCTAGCAACATGTCCCATACATCTCCACTGAGGTTTGCGAGCTGCATATCCACATATATACAACTTTAGTCCGATGTCAAGTCGAAGAGTACTTTTGTGCTACGCTTACCCTGTGCATGTACTTCTTAATGTGTGCCCATGCCTATATATATATATTAATATTAGAAGAAGGCAAACGAGCAGGCGGGTCGCCTGATGAGAAACAATCACCGCCGCCCGTGGAGGGCGTCAAGACCAGAGGAATCGCAGATGCATTGCCGGCATTTAAATTTACATTATTTATTAAGTAGTTTTTTTTACATTACTATGAGCAAGACACGCTAATTTAAGACCTTGCAATTTTATGGCCCTGTGAGATTTTTGACTTTACGACGTCTTTCATCCCATTCTAGCAGTATTTATTATGCATTTAAAATAAAACAAGACAAAAGATATCGAAGAGAAGGTAAGCGAGCTTTTGCGTCATCAACCTCATATTTAAGATAATCAGTGATTATTGGTGTAAGCGCGGGCCAAAATTAGAAAACCACGGGAAGCTGATTCAACGGCTACATGCTTTATTTATTGTAGCAGTTTATTTGTTTAGTGCACGCGATATGAAATATAAAGGTGATATAATTATACCACGTATTTCTCTTTCATTACTGACATTAAATAAATAACAGCTTTTTCTGTTGTATTATAATAACTTATGATTTCGACAGATTTATTACTTTTATTAGGAAAGAATATTCTAAGAGGTTTTTGCGCGAAACTTGGTTTCTCAAGCCGTAGACTAGTGACCAATCAATCCTTTACGTTTTCAAGCGACTGGCGTCACGCAATCAAGCGTTTCCCCTTACGTTTGTCTATCGAATGTTCCGGTGGACCATCTTCCGCCTGCGGCTTTGCCTGCATGAACTGCGGCGTCACAAAGTGCAATGTCGCGAGGCATTGAGATGGTTCCTAGAAATCCGGATTCCTGGTGTTACGCCTAACAGGTGTTAACCACAACTTAGGTGATGTGTGTTGCCACGTACCGGTGCGTGCTTACCTAGGACGCCTAGGACGCCTAGTCTGACGTCGCTAGCCTTCAGTGCATCTGGAGACTGTCGAGTCTTCAGATGAGAGATGATAGATGAGATAAGGTGAGATGCAGAGCAGGAATGATATAAGACTTAGATCATCCCTGCTCTGTGGCTTATTTTATTAAGCTTAGGGCGTGTTTGTGGACAGTCTCCTGCATATCATCCTGACAAATTTCTTCATTAAATGTTCAACCATAGGGCCTACAACGAACCACGTTCGGCGTGTTGCCTCTCTGTCGCACTTGTAAATTCGTGCGTAAGTGTGACAGGGAGGCAACACGTCGAACGTGTTTCGTGGTAGGTCCTCATGTGCCATATATGTACATAAAGGTCAAAGTCTACTGAGGAAGTTTGACAGGTTATGGTAGTGTGTACCTAATTACAATTTGAGGAATAGGAACCTTATTTATGGTTTTTAGTACTTATTTACACACTTACAAACAATAGCCATGTAATTAGTACATTGGTTATTTTGTATAAATATTTATGACAATTAACATTTGAGCATAAAATAGGTGGTCACACTCACAATGCAATTAAGAATATAATCTGTTTACTTACTAGCTGATCCGGCGGACTTCGTACCGCTTTGAGAGTTTCCATCATTGAGTTAAATATATATCAATGGTTTCCATGACAACAAAACAAACAAATCATTTTGTATTGAAAAATTAAAATGTCGTTTTTAGTATTTTTCTTTTAAAATAGCCTATGTTACCGCTAATGTAGCATTCTTATGGTGAAAGAACTATTTAAATTGGTCAAGTAGTTTTTAGTTTATTCATTGCAAACATACATACATACATACCTACATACAAAAATACAAAGGCTACATAAAAGAGAATTTGCTCTAACAACGAATATAATACCTAGATGATTATTAGAATTGAGGGCAATTGTTATTTCTAATTTACAATCTGAAAGAACAACAGCCCATAATGATATACTCAGGTAGAAACCTTAGATTATCTACTGAAAGCCAGTACAAGTCCTCACCCGTAAAGCGAACACACACCAGCTGTGCATCAATCTATCCAAAACTGTCAAATTTCTCCAATACATTGTCAACCATATGCCTTAGGCATAAAATTCAAAGTCTATTGAGGAAATTTGACATTTTGTGGTAAGTTGATGAGCATGCATCTGTACTAATAAAATAAGCTATTTGTAAAACAGGGATAGATCCTAGGGATAAGACAAAAAGACAAAATCAGGGGAACAGATATAAGGGGTAAAACCAAAATAACCAACATCCTGACACATATTTGACAAATCTAAATGGAGATGGACTGGACACATGCTTCAAAGCAAAGAAGAAAAATGGAGCAAAAGGGTGACAGTCTGGTATCCCAGGGACGGCCATAGACAGGGTCGGAAAGTTAGAATATATGATGAAATAAAATTGACCCTGGGTCCCTTTTGGCTCAGAGTGGCCGAAGATCGAAAGCAATGGAAGATATTGGAGGAGGCCTTTGCCGTAAGGCACACCGAGCTGAGAGACATAAATTAAAGTTAAAACAGCTTTAGCTATGAAAGCCCGGAAATAAAAGGCTATATTATTATTATTATTATTCCTTTATTTATTTTTTCTCATATAAATTTAAATTTTCAAATATTTTCTAAAAACAAAATAAGTAAAACATTTAAAAATATAAAAAAATAGGGGTAAACATAGTTTTTGTCTATGATACACAGTCAAAACAGCCATATTATTTATGATACCAACTCTGTTAAGGTTGAGAACTGAGAACAAGACTCAAGTAGTGAATTCCTTGCAACATACTTAAACCCTCGCGCGCCATAAGTACGCACGGTCGAACTTAAGGTGGCCCGCTATTAATACCTACGGCACGGGATGGGGGGGAAAATTTGCTTTAAATTCAATACCAATTATTAACAAAAGAATCTATTAGGAACTAAATAAAGCCAATGGTTTGAGCAATAACATACAATTAGGGGTCATTCTAAGCTTAATTCCAAACCAATTGAAAGCATACCAGCTGCTTATTGGTGTAAATTAATCTTAATTGGACATGTTCTGTTTCATTTGATTGACATGTATTATGCACAATTTGGATTGTGGAACAATTTTACTATCCTGATTCATCTGTTAATGATAAATAATGTAATAATATTTAAATTTACCTATATAATCAAGTTTTTAAAGATACTGACGAAGTGTGGGTAAGTTAGATTCTGTCTATGTTAGTAAATAGTGAGATTTAAAGAAAAGACTTCCAAATTTATGCATTTATTAAATGCTGTGCAATAATTAAATGCTTAAAGTATTTTATTTACTAGTTAGTTTATAATACATTTGTATAACTTTATTACAAACAAAATGTAATTCATAAAAAAAACAAATTACCTAGATACTGTTTACAATATTGGAAAATTGTTTCATACATATATATAGTATGTAACATATATATTTGTACATACATATAGAAACAATACATGTTAGTATAGTAGTTAGTAAGTTTGATAAACTTATCAAATTTCAGGTTTACATTTAGTGACAAAACTGTTTTATTGCAATGTGATTAATAAATCAATAAATTCAAAAACATCTACATAGCATTATATACGTCAGTAAACTATAAAAGCTTGGTAATTTTATTATTTTCAGTTTCTGTTGTGTAAAAAACAATTTCATTAAAATATCTCCAAATTTCGTTATATTTATTTAGTCTGTACTCTAGCATTATTACAGTAATGACCTCTGCTCCAATACCCTACATCATATTATTTTACCAGTGATTTTTTACAAAAAATATATATATTTGAATTAAACTTGAACATATATGATTTACTTACTTACTTACTTAGGAAGCTGATTGAAATTTTAAATTAACCTGTCATCTACCGTGAATAAAGACACAATAGAATTTTAATTGTTTATTGGCACTGATCAGTGCTCGCGACAGATGACAGGTTAAACTAAATTGTTATCATACATTTACATTAACAGCAAGTGGTCAGTTTTACAATGGGTATGAATATGAATTGTGCATTAGTAACCCGGAGGCCTAAGTTACCATGCCTCTGCGCTTTACATTTAAATCTAGGTTAATCAACATAACAGTATTTCAATGGAACACCTGATGTAAGTAACAACAATGGAAATTACTCTGTTATCACATCTATACAAGTTTAATGGTTTGCTTATCAAGAACAAATCATATCAACTATGCTTTTATGATTTTTTTATTAGAGTAATAAGATTCTAAGGCAAAATACAGGTCAGAATGTCGCCTTTAATTCATAGTGGAATTATGGCTGACTGACAAACGAAGTAGATAGATACCTAATTAAAAGCAATGAATATAACTTTTGCTTTGTTAATTTGTTCAAAGACTGAGATTACACGAAAACAATGCTAATATGGTGTTCGTTTATCAACTGAATAAGGAACAGAGACTTTTATGATCGAGGGTAATCAAATAATATGTAACTACAACAAAGAAAAGGGTGAAGTTTACTCTAAATCACATTCCTATCTAGTATCCAATCGCATACATAGCATAAACCAGACTACTGCAAAGATAATTAGTGCGGAACAATGAATTGCGATCATTTGTAAAAACTTACATAGTTCACTAGATTTATCAGCAGTACGCAGCCCAAAAACGGTAGAAATCGTTGAAAAAACTTTCCACTTGCACCCGCCATCGTTTGTTACTATATTTGCCACGATTTGTTAACGAAATTCAAATGTCATCATATCATTATTGCACACAATAAAACAATTAACTTAACCCGATATTTACACGCACTTTACTGTACTCATCGGTGAGAAAATTACGAATGCACGAACGATCCACTCCACAATCGAATGACGGACTGATTGATGGACGTCATGGACAGCGCGGACGGACGGATCACGGAAGTGAATGTATACTTGACAGTTAAACAAAATGGCTGGCGGTCTGACATTTTTTTTTTTTGATGATGGCTTTGTGCTAGCACTTTTAGCCAGTGTCAAAGTAATTTTTCTAACAAGTAGGTAATACATAAATAAATAATATTTCTTTTCTGTATGATGATGATGAATGATAATAGAAATGAGAAGTGAGAAATGATATACCCCCAATCACGAACCCTTAGCGGTTAATAATCCACCATTATTTCACATTAATATTCGATAAACACAAATTTTCTAAAATAAAACAAAACCGCAGAAACACGTGAAACGAAGGCGAATATTTAGAATTAATAAAAGACTGGTTAGGTGTGTCATCATTACTATTTATTATAATCTAAAAATATTTAATTATTGATATTACAAATATATAAATTGTGGTAACTCAAGCAAAGTGTACTTGCTCTCTCTGATGTTAGTGCGGAATCTAACAGTTTTGTTATACGTTTAACAAGATAAGGAAAAATATTGCTATCTCTTTCCGGCACGTGATCTGAAGTCCGGGAGCCTTGCACCTTAGAGTATACATATGGTTTGCACAGTAATTCCTCCCGCATCTCAGCACCAACTCATTAGCATATGGTTAAGGTTCTGAATAGTGGAAGCTAATTATTTAATTTGTTATGAAATGAAATTCATACCGGAACTCAGTAAGATCGTTTGCAGATCTGAATAACGGAAGGGTTTACTGATATTATTGTTTGAACTGACACTTGAAAGCCTCCCGCCTTAGACCATATGACCAATGGACATGGCAAGCAGGACAAATCCCCTCTGCCAAATATCCTATCTGTATCCCTTACAAACCCTCCAAAACCGTTTCATGCGGGGTGCCAAGGGTTGCCCGTGGTACTAACGCAATGTAGATCTCCACCGTGATCTTGATCTTCCCACTATTAAAGATTTCATCAAAGACGTTTCCAGACGTTACATTGATAACGCCCCCCACCACCCCAACCCCACCCCGCCCGATCCTCTAAATGTCACTACACATTTACAGAATACACTAAACATGCACACTAGCTTAGCTCCAAGACACCGTACTCGTAGAACAAGGGTACGAAGAACCGGTTCACACGCGCTCTATACCAGGTACAGACATGTACCTGGGCGCTTCTCTCCTCCTCCACGGCCCGGTCTACCCGAACCGAGGTCCGAGCCTTTAGAGGCGCCCTCGGGTGGTTCCACTCCCCGATCCGATCCGAACCCTTCGAAGAATCTAGTAGGGCACGGGGACGCGCACTAGTGCGCGATGCCGTTCCCTCTAGAAAACCTCCGAAGGTGATTCGTTTCACACGGCTTGAGGGACCCTTTACGTTCCTCCCAAAAAAGCCCGGTGAAGCTGAAAATGCCGTCTGAGGCAATCAGTAATCTCTCTCCAAAAAGAAAAAACCGGGAATCTCAAGTCTTATGTTTGTTTGGGTGTAGGGAGTAATCTCCGGTACTACTGATCCAATTTTTATGAAATTTGGCACGGAAATAGTTTGATACGTAGGAATGAATACAGATTACTTTCTTACTGCGGGAAAATAAGTGTTTCAAGACAAAGACATTTCTAATTTTAACCATATTGTGTATATGTATATATATATGTATTGTGATATACATTAACCTAAAAATCAATATGGTTAAAATTAAAGATGTCTTTGTCTTGAAACAATTATTTACAATTACATATATTGTGATTTCTTACTTAAATTCATCTTTATTACTTTGTTCGCGTGGTCTTGAATTTCCCGTAGAACAAACAAACAATACAAACAACAAACTTACAAACAATCAAATCTTTCCTCTTTATAATATTAGTATAGAAAATATAGCCTATAGCACTTGGGGATAATCTAGCTTCCTATTGCTGAAAGTATTTTTAAAATCTATTAGTAGTTTCAGAGATTACCCTTTACAAACTCACAAACACACTTACAAACATTGCTTCTTTATGATCTCCTATAAAAAAATTCGAAATCAGTACCTACTACAACGGTTGATTTTCATGAAATTTACTGATTACAGTGCTTTTTGCTGAAGTGAAAAATAGTCTGTATGATTTCACATTCAACATTTTGTTCATTCATCAAGAACGCATTACCATTCGTTTTTAATGTCCCCCCGGGTGGATTCGCGTTTTGGATTTTTTCTGAGTTAAGAAGCCTTCTTGTAAATTAATCTGAAATGCGTGCAAAGTTTCAAAAATACAAAGAAGTACTATTAAGTAAGATCTGCTAAACAAAGGCACTCTTTTTTAATCAAGAATTTAGATAATATATGATCTCAAAAAATAATAAGAGAAATGGTAATGACGTTAGGCTAATGGCAATGATTTGTTGAGGATGGTAATGATTAGGAATGTTTGGTAATGACGAGCTTTTACGGCAAAAATAATAGTTAAGTACCTGATACCTATTTTAGAAGACATACCTATGTATTTTCATACATAAGTAGTTGCTAACTTGTAATTAAAACACTTACTTATAAATTTGTTGAGTTTAATAACACAAAAATTAAAATTCAACAAATCTCGTTACAAACACGATCTCGGTCTTTAAATTAATTATGCTATCATGGCTCAATCCAACTCGCCAAAATTAATCTACTCTTATGGCACGTATTAAGTTGTTAAGTAGGTAACTAAATTTTAACTTAACTTTAAGTGATTAATTGCATGTAAACACAGATATTTCTATTTCTTCCGCAGAATACCAGCGTTGTGGCCTGGGGATCTCCTTAGGTCATGACACATGCTGAGCGGTTGCCTTTTTGGTTCTGGAACCTTTAAACTTGTGTAATATAGTGATGTATTTTTTTTATTTAGTTTTATGAACCAAATAAAAATTTATTTTCTTTCTTTTCTTTCTTTCTTTCTATATTAGTAGCAAGTTGCAAGTTAAAATTTAGCTCACAACTAAACAAAATATTTAGAATTCCGTCTATTTTTCGGTTAAGTTGGTGGGCGGGACTTGTCACTTGACACGTTTGGACTGGCACAATATTAGTTAAATGCATAAGTGTAGTGAGCGACGCGCTCGGGTTCAATATTATTGTTCGTATTAAATTATTGATTATTGTATCAAACATATTTACTCGATTTAGAAACTCTACAAAAATGAGATAGACTGCGAAAACTATTGCCAGTATTGAGAAAATATATTGTAATATGTAATTTTCATTTAGCATCTAATGCACATCGCATTACAATATCCTTTTTCTGTATTTCGTTTTCCACTTTAGATAACAAGTAAATAATAATAATAAAGGAGTCTTCTGCCATCCGTGGCGCATTAAAATATACTTGTTATTAAATCTTCATTCGCTAGCTCCTCGAACAAAGTGGCACTTGATCCTTGGCCATACATGGCTCTTTTATTTATCGGTGTGTTTGTTTGTGGTCTCGTTTTTTTGTGGTGTGCATTTATAGCAATAGAAAGAGGTGTATCTGTGTGCGTTACTCATAATTTCGTAGTGTGCTGTATGTGTTTACCTCGCCTCCCGCGTTTCAGATCAGTAGTGGCCGTGCTAAATACTGGAAGGGTTTCCATATACGCCACCGCATCACTCAAAAGTTAAAGTGGTAATGTTACTGTGTTCATTGATTGTATTTGTAAGATATAAAACGTTATAATAATAACTATAATTTACATTCCATAACTAATGATAATAATTGAAACACTAAATAAAATCAGGCTTATTAAGGCTAGATCCTGTTGACTTTTCTAAGCAGTAGAAGAAACTAAAAATCAAAATTATCAATCAAATGTCGGACTTCTTGGCGGGAAAGTGAAGAGTCATGTCTGCGGTTTTGTTTTATTTTCTAAAATTTGTGTTAAGTCGAATATTAATGTGAAATAATGGTGGATTATTAACCGTTAAGTGTTCGTGAGTGTGCATGAGTGTTGGCAAATGAAACAAAACAGTGCAACGTCACTAATCAAATTCTCTCAAGAAGTCCGCTTGAGGACTTAGTAAAGCCCCACATCTTTACTGAGATACTCGAGGGGTTGGGGGTATATCATTTCTCACTTCTCATTTCCATTATCATTCATCATCATCTTTAGGATTATAATACTAATGAAATTAAGAAACTAATGACATGGCAGCATTGTCTATGACCTTAGCCGGTTCCTCAGAGAACAAACTATTAAAAAAAAAAAAAAATCAATCAAATGTCAGAACATTTTTCATTGGCTAAATGCTTGTGCAAGGCCATAAAAAAAATGTCAGACCATAGAGAGAAAATACACAGACTTCTGACAGGACTTCTTGGCGGGAAAGTGAAGAGTCATGTCTGCGGTTTTGTTTTATTTTCTAAAATTTGTTTTAAGTCGAATATTAATGTGAAATAATGGTGGATTATTAACCGTTAAGTGTTCGTGAGTGTGCATGAGTGTTGGCAAATGAAACAAAACAGGGCAACGTCACTAATCAAATTCTCTCAAGAAGTCCGCTTGAGGACTTAGTAAAGCCCCACATCTTTACTGAGATACTCGAGGGGTTGGGGGTATATCATTTCTCACTTCTCATTTCCATTATCATTCATCATCATCATTTCCATTATCATTCATCATCATCTTTAGGATTATAATACTAATGAAATTAAGAAACTAATGACATGGCAGCATGGTCTATGACCTTAGCCGGTTCCTCAGAGAACAAACTATTAAAAAAAAAAAAAAAAAAAGACTTCTGACAGATCTGACAGATCTGCTGACAAAAACAGCAAATTACAACAATTTAGGAATTCCTTTCCTTCCTAGACTTTACTTTGCTGTAAACTTTCCTGGTTGTATAATATAGCTGTTACGTCTTAATCAGTAGAAGTCTTAAAGGAAGTTAATAATACTCTTATTCGACTCTGCAATACAAAGCTATGAATATCTCAGGTATATTTTTCATTGATGCTAAGTTTATAATGAATGTTGTTTGAATAATGGATGATAGGAAACGTCGAAGGGGCATGTATGTTACAGCAAGACAGAAGAAGAAACTCGCGGAACTAGTGACGAAACATCCTCAGTTGATAGCCTGCAAGGTGACACAGGATTTTAACTACAGCGACTCTCAGAAGCTGTGGCAAAGTATCGCAAACGAGTGCAATAACGTGCAGGGCCCAGGTGCTAGAAAGACTTGGCGACAGTGGAGGAAGGTAAACTTACTTTGTGTTTTATTTAAGTTGCTTCATAGTGGTTTTAGTTCAGGTTATTTTCCTTTTAATAAATATTCTACTAATACACATTGTATAAATGCCCTATGTCCAGCAGTGGACTGTAACGTAGGCTGATTATTATGATGATGATAATAAAAATTTAAAAAACTAATTTTTTAAAATTTTGGAGCAAGCAATGTAATTAGTCACTGCACACTCAAGTCTAGGATAATATTATTTATTTTTTAAATATGTTTACTTATATGTTTTTCAGACTTGGCAAGATTTGAGATCTAAAACTAAAAAGCGTCAAGCAGAAATTAATGGTGAGGTACCACCATCTGTCATAATGCTAACACCAGCTGAGCAAGAAGCTTTAGGCTTGAAAAATGTCTCTTCAACTACTAGTTACCAAGAAGCTACCGAGTTTGTGCCTTTGGACCAAGAAACACAGGAAGAGTTTGACAATGAAGCAGAATCTGCACCAACATACAGCGACCCTGAATCCCCTCCCGATGTTAAAGTCTTTGCCCAGGCCACAGAACACAAAGAACCAAAAGTTAAGAATTCCAGAGGTGACAAACACTCTAGTAACTGTTTCTTTAACTGTGATATTTTAGCATCTGTTGAACAAAGAAAGATACAACTAAAAGAAGACTTTGTATTGTATAGAAAGGACTATCTTAAACAGAAATTAAAATTAATGAAGGAGCAAACAGAAGCTTTGAAAACCATAGCTAAAGAACTATCTAAATGAAGTCTATTTTAGTTTAAACTAGAAATCATTTAAAGATCTGAAGCATAAAAAAGGTGCAAATAATTATGTAATCTTTTTACATGTCAAGTGTAAATAGTATTTTTACTGTATTTAAAGTAAAACTTTCTTGTTAGCTCATGGCATGTTAGACCTATCATAATGTGGCTTATCTTAATTTTTATGGTTAAAGCCAACTTGCTAATTTTTTGCCAGGTGAAAGTTAGAAATACAGAGAACATCATTTATCTTGTATTTTACTTAGTAATATTTAATGTACTTAATAAGTTTTAAAGTACAGCAGCTTTAAAAACAGCTTTAAAATAATCAGAGCATTCAAACCTACCAAAAATATCAGAACGTTTGACAAAAATCACTCGCAATACATGAAAGATGTACTTTCATTCAATGTCATTTGTTCTCAAACAACAAATAAAAATGAATTTCTATGTCTTGAGATAAGGTTGATTTTTGTCAAATGTTCAGATATTTTTAGTGTGTTTGAACACCAAAAATCAAAAAGCTGACTGGACCACAGAATATATAATAGTACAAGTTGTACTACTTATTGTGCATATGAGAATAATGGCGATATACAATGCAAAATCAGGTCGCAAATAATTTTGAAGAAAGTACATAATTCTTGGTGGTTTTGCGGAATATATAGACCCCGGCCAGCTACGGGATAACTTATTACATAAGGCAACTTGATCAAAATATTTTGTTTTGTATCAAAATTATAAAAAAAAAACAACCCATCATTATAAACCTGTGCAATTTTTAACAAAACGTCTTAATATATTCTAGTAACGAACTACTTCAAACAAGGTAAATATTATAACATAACGAAAATAGCCCGTATACTCTGTTATTAATTTTAAAAGTGATATGGATACAATCTTTTTATTTAAAAAGTTTAATTATTATGTCCAAACTTTTGTTGACTAGGTATTAAGGCCTTATCCGATTTAAAATAATGGTACTCCACACAAATAAAAGTATAATTTACGCATAATGGTTTTTATACATTTAATTCTGCCCTGACTAAATGTACAGTACCAGTCTTTAGTCAGCACTGATGGACTGCAGGTATATGTAGTGCCATCGAATGCTCATCAGTGCTGCCGTCGCTGCCGTAAATAGAAAAAACCTAATTTATGATTCTTATGAATTCGGCTGCCCCATTTCAAAACCTAGTAAGGAACATTTTTTGTAAAAAGAGGTTTTTGCATTAATCTTCCAAATATTGTAAGCCCCTACACAATACAAAAACACCAGCATTGATATCTAAGATATAAACATAGATATTGAAGCAAATATATATAATATATAAAATAAAAAATAAAAAATAACAATAATTTAAAATAAAATATGTAATATACACATAAATCAATACATCAATTACATTTCATGTTTCGTATTTTATATATTATACAACCGAAAGATTTTTTCTTACCCAAGATAAATATTTTTCGAAGGCTAACCTATTTTACGTTTATACGCTCTCCTGTAAAATTTGCTTTTAGGTCCTTACTAGGTTTTGAAATGGGGCAGCCGAATTGTTAAAAATCATTTAATCAAAATTTTAAAAAAATATTTAAAGTCTGTGAGCCATTGTTTATTGATCTAAATTAAAGAACAATTTGATGTGAAAACCCTCATTACTTAAACCCAGGCACAGCCAGCAGCAGCATTCGACAATTGCAATATTGAGTGACGACTGCCTCAGAATCTCAAATCGTCAACTCCATCATAAAGTATAATCATAGTAGAATGAAACAAGTAGGCCATCTTCATACATACGCACCGAGCGCGGCTTGTATGTGAGCGCAGCCGAGCCAACCCGTCCGTACGCATCGTCGCACGCACACACTGACAAAGTTTATTGCTAATAATGCTGCGCCAGTCGCGACTGAGCCACTTAATGCCGCGCGCGCCTGCTTGTTTCGTCGCTGCGCCCGCCGCGCCGCTGCCGCTCGTAGGTTATATATAATTTGTGAAACGTAAGTCAACGATGGCTACAAAAAAATTCAGGAGATATTGCAGTGTTTACGGATGTCTAAATAGCAGCTTGTCAAATCCAGAATTGTCCTTCTTTACCTTACCTACCGAACAAGAACGGTGAGTACCTCCTGCCTAACCTAATTACATTATTTTGTGTTAGTTATTTACTAGGTACCGAAAGAGTTAAGTTCTGCTTCAGATTTCGTGGATTAGAGAGGTAAATACATGTACCTAAGGATTTGTAAGTTTAATTTATTAGATTACACGGTACACCCTACCGTGAAAACAAGAGACTAATTAGGTACAGTCAGACTAAACACTTTGGACTTTGTACCGCTCTTATGTTGTGGGCATAAGCAGAGTTGGGCGTAATCAACTACTTTTTTAATCAGATTAATAATCTGATTGAAAGTAATCGTGATTACTTTTAATCAGATTAAAGTAGTCGTGATTACTTTTAATCAAGATTAAACATATAATCTTTAATCTTGATTACAGTAATCAGTAATCTAAATTACATGATTATTCTTAACTAAGTTTATATGAATTATGGTTTAGAAATTTGCCATTAATTATAACAATTTGTAGGTATGCATCTAGAAATTGAGTGGTTGGCTTTATTGTACTATAAATTATACCTACTACGTAAGACGCGCGGTAAGGGTGCGGAGGACAGGGTATTGTACGATCACCGGCTAGCCAATCGCCGCGTCCGCATTGTCGATAGTCGACAAGTGCACACGCGCCATTTTGTTCAGTGCGCATCAGTCAAACGAATCGAGCGCAAGGAGACGATACGAGACGACGTAATTCTTTTATCGTACGTGATCGAGTATTTTTTTTAAGTTTGAAAGTATCGAGTACCAGAAAAATTACCATTCAGCAGATTTTTTGCGTAAAATAATTATCCTAAAAACACAGTGTATGAGACTGAAAAAAAAATAAAGTTCTTTTATTTTTTTACGTTCCGACTGTTGGTTTTATTAATCAATCAAATCAATCATAAAAGTAATCAAGATTACGATTACAGATTTATAATCATTAATCACCGATATGATTACATTTTTGATTAATTTCTGTAATCTGTAATCGTGATTGAAGATTACAAATTGTAGTCGTAATCCTTAATCATTAATCTGATTACTTTTTGCCCATCACTGGGCATAAGTACTAATATCGAACTGCAAGTGTTTACCGTGATGTGCTGTTGACCGTACCTACTTACCTATTGTAAGTTGTTGTGTTGTACAGTTAACAAACTACGTTTAGGTAGGTCGGGGGTTCTCTGGAATCCATGAATTCATATTTCTAAGTATGTTCTTATTTTATATGTTTTTTTCTTTAATTAGAATGAGGTAGGTATCTCTACCTCATTCTAATTAAAAGCGACAGCCCTACAAGTTTAGGTGATTATCGCTTGCTCGGGGGCCGAGTCGGCCTACTTGTTTCATTCTACTATGGTATAATAATACTACGGGACCTCCATTTAATAATGATTACTAAAGCCGGGGTCCCACGGCCCGTTTGAAGACAGGCCGCGCCACGCCACGCCAGGCCGCACCGGGCCGACACGCCGTGGGAACCGTCCGCGCCTGTCTATAAACGGGTCGTGGGACCGGCAACGCATGCCAATGCCTGGCGCGGCCTGCTGGTCGTCATTCCGAAATTCGATCTTTTGAGTGAGTGAATAGCGTAGCGACGCGCACACGCACGCGCCCGCGCAGGCCCCGACAGGTGCCGTCGTGCCGCGCCGCGCCGCGCCTTTGATATTACCGACTCCCGATGGATCGGACAGGCGACGCCGGGCCACGGCAGGCTTCATCTGATGCGACGGTCCCACGGCCTGTTGGCTTGGTCTGGCGCGATCGGGCCTGCCAAAAATCAGGCCGTGGGACCTCGGCTTAACAAAGATAGAAGGCATAGTGACATTCATAAGAGCTACTTGTAGCCTAAACTGAATAAATGATTTTGAATTTTGAAAGCTCATACTGCCATGCAGCCACTGTATGCCATCTTCAGTAATTTTGGCTGAATGTGCTCAATGCCTTTGTCAATCTAAATATGACATTTTACTTTGATGCTGATTAATAACAAGGACTTCTTGGCGGTAAAGTAAAGAATCATGTCAGCAGTTTTGTTTTATTTTCTAAAATTTGTGTTATGTCGAATATTTTTAATGTGAAAGAATGGTGGATTATTAACCGTTAAGTGTTCGTGAGTGTGCATGAGTTGGCAAATGAAACAAAACAGTGCAACGACACTTTTCAAATTCTCTCAAGAAGTCCGCCCGAGGACTTAGTAAAGCCCCACATCTTTATACTGAGATACTCGAGGGGTTTACGCTCTAAAAGAAGATGGCTTAACAAGGAACGTGAAATCGACCATGTGTACGCTAGCTTAACGGACACGAGGGGTTGGGGGTATATCATTTGTCACTTCTCATTTCTATTATCCTTAGAGCATTTAATGCTCTAAGGACAGTATTGTACTCTACTATCTACAGTATTGTAACTCGGCCCTATCTTTGAAATAAATGCCTACAGCCGCGCGGTCCGTAAACACGCGATAGGGCTGGGCGTAGCTATATTTTCTTTGGCTGGGCTACCCACCTACAATATTTTAATTACACCTACTCTGAGTTTCTGTCTAGTTTTGTGAATGTATTTTGTGATTTTAAATATGATCCTCCTTATTTCTAAAAACTATTTAAGCATTATTTCGTTAAAAATACGTTGTGAGTGAAATAGGAAGTGTTCTGTAAAAAAAATTGTTTTTAGATTAGTTTAAAAAATTAAAATCAATCAATCGTTTAACTCAATAATGTTTTCAAAAACCTACAACCCGGAGGTTTTATCACGAGCGTACCTACCGTATCATAAACGAACCGCCTATAACTACCTAGTTCACTCGTGTATCACTTTCCTTTACCATGTCCACTTTATTTATTAATCCAGGCATTTTTTTGGAGGAGAAACGAAATACCTATCCATTAAAAAAGACAAATTACGTACCTACTAATAAGTACATTAATATAAACATTTTATAGTCTTACTTAAGTACCTTTCGGAGATTCCAGGTAATCTAAAAAAATTTATATCTGGGTGCGTTATTGAGGAATTCATGCAATCAAAAACAGCACAACATATTCTACTATTGATCCTTGCCATAACTTATTTTAATTAAAACAATCGCACGCTTACCGTTTAAAAAACAACACACCGTCCGTCACTGCGCGGCACATTCGCGACTGTTGCATGCCGAGCGCATGCCGAGATCCGAG
This sequence comes from Eudonia mercurella, assembly GCA_963082485.1. Taxonomy (NCBI): domain Eukaryota; kingdom Metazoa; phylum Arthropoda; class Insecta; order Lepidoptera; family Crambidae; genus Eudonia; species Eudonia mercurella. Next base: position 3,264,791 of record OY720038.1, read on the forward strand.
CGCGTAGGTATAGCTCGCGCTTCGTCCGTTTGTATGAAGTTATAATACTGTAGACATCATTACCGTGCTCTGACTGTAATTTTATTATTTTAAAATGATGGAGGGGGAGGGGGGGGGAGTAGAGATGACCAATGTTTAATCTTTACTGCTTCTCAGTCGCGCGTTCAGGGGACCGCTCTTTACCTTTTAAAAGAGTACCTAAATAAAATTAAAATAAAATTAAAACATGGATTGAGGACTTACAAAGAACTTCAATTATGTTACGTATGTACGTCGGCGGAAGATCAACATACCCAAAACTGTCAAATTTCTACAATCAATTTTGAACGTTAAAGTTTGGTTATAAGGATCAATATTCATTGGAGAAATTTGACAGGTTTGGGTTGGTTGATCTGCCGCCGTGTGTACTTTAACAAAACGTTTAAAAAATTAGAGCGGTCCCCCGACGCGAAAACATTTAATCAAAAAGTAGGGTACTTACGTAGGGTCATATTTTCAAGGTTATTTTTTATAATAAACGTTCCTACTGACTTTGTGTGAGTGATCTGAATGACGATGAACGAAACGCATCACTAGTACAATAATTATGGCAACATAATTTTACGTGATGATATTAGCTTCTGTCAGTCAGTTTACTCCAGTAAATTAATAAAAAATAAAAATGTTTTTTTTTTTTTTGGTCGGCTACAGAGTGAGTTTGTTCCAACTTTTGGTTATAATCCTTAAAAAATATAAATCCTATCCTTATAACGTAGTGGTGTTGGTTTACTAATTACATAGAGGGGAATAAGGTACGTAAGTAGTTTTAAGTTGGCCGTTTGGCCGCGTAAATGGAAGGGAACGAAAAAGAAAAGCCTCCCGAAGGGGATGGCAATATGGACGTCGACATAATATCGCGTAAACGCTCCAGCGCAGCTGCATTACTTTCAACTGAATTAGTAGAACATGATAGGACAGTCAAAAAAGTTATTACTAACCCAGAAAACGCAAATCCGTCTATTTCTACCACGTACAAGCACCCTTCATTAGACAACAACTCGCGTGGTTATAATGAGGAGGACTGTGGTCCATTCATAGTTCATGTTTCTAAAGAATCAGTGACCAACTCAAGTCTAAGCCTGAAACCTATCAAGGTAGGCCTTATTTTTATGCAAAATAAAATTTATAATATCACCAAAGATGGTATTAAGTCAATTGGACGCAATAGAGTTTCTGTTGAATTTAAATCTGCCCAGGACGCCAACAAATTTATAACTAATCCTTGCTTAGCCCGCCATCAATTAACAGTTTCTATCCCTGCATATAATATTTCACGAATGGGTCTTGTTCGTGGAGTACCAGTGGAATGGTCTATGGAAGAATTCGTGAATGCTACAGATATGGCTGAAGGCCCAAATAAAATATTAAAAGCTCGTAGATTACACCGCAAGGTATTAAAAGAAGATGGCACTCCATCCTGGATCCCTACGCAATCCGTAGTTCTCACCATGCAAGGGCAATCATTACCTAACAAAATATATGCTGTCTACACATCTCTAACTGTAGAAGTATATATATTACCAACTATACAGTGCAGAAAGTGTGTTAGGTTTGGCCATATACAAAATCAATGTCGCTCGGATGCACGCTGTTATAGGTGTGCCCAAAAACATCCCGGTGACCAATGTAAGGTGACCATTGAAAATGCTACCTGTTTTAACTGCTCGGGAAGACATTTTGCTACAGACAACACCTGCCCTGAATTTTCACGTCAAAAAGCCATCAAAACAGTTATGTCTGAGCAGAATATATCATATGCCGAAGCATCAGCACGCTATGGTCGTGTCAGAAGACCCTATGCTGATGTGGCTAAAGTCATGTTTGCTCCTATCTCTGAACCTCTCTCACCCTCCCACCAAAACTATACCTCTCTCCCCCCCACTCCTGTTAGACCAACATCTTACCGCAAACGAGTTAACCACTCTCCACGTCCAAGATCCCCCACCCCTGTAGGTTATGACCTACATGCCCACCACTTTATTACTAGCACCCCACGATCTGTGGTACCTAATGGCCAGGCTTTTCCTGACCCTGCCCAGAGAATAGGACAATTTACCCCCAATGAGGGTCTTATGGAGCTACTAATAAAGCTCCTAACTAATATTATCGCCAAATTTAGCGATGTACTACCGAACGACGTTGCCCCACTAATGATAACTCTAGCAGAAAAACTTACTAATGGCACCCCCTTCCACAATCCCAGTTCACTTCCTTCAGTGGAATAGTAGAAGTATAATCCCTAAAAAACCTGAGCTTATAGACTTAATTAACAGTAATAAAATTGTTGTTGCTGCTATTTCGGAGACTTGGTTGAGGCCTGGATCTATGTTCAGGATCCCGGGCTTTTCCTGCCTCCGTGATGATCGCAACGATGGCCGTGCAGGTTCTGCACTCCTAATTAAGAGAAATCTTCCCTTTTCACAAATCACCCTTCCTTCACATACAGATGATATTAATGCCATTGCTGCAAAAATTATGGACATAAATTTTATTTCAATATACATCCCTCATCCGAACGTTAGCCTTATCCCTGACCTTTCTACTATTCTTTTCTCTGTACCTCCCCCTCTGGTGATCATGGGTGATTTTAATTGCCATAATACCTCATGGGGATCACTTTACACCGATTCCTTCTCGCCTTTACTTATGGATCTTTTTGAGGACATCAATGTTTGCATCCTAAACGATAGCTCACCCACTCATAGAGTATATCCTGGACAAAATCAACAGTCTGTGCTTGATTTAACTGTTTGCTCTCCAAATTTAGCATCGTTACTCTCATGGAGGATATTAGATCAATCTTTCGGGAGTGATCATTTCCCAATAATTGTCTCCAAGCCTTGCTCTGTACTTCCTTCTCCGATATTTGAACCGCTCCTAAAATATAAAATACTTGAGGCTGACTGGCAAAAATACACAGAACTTATAGAAATCCGCCTACTAGAACCCGAATCGTTACTGTCATCATCCAACCTCTTAGAGCAATACTCACTCTTCCTGTCTATCATGAATGAATCTGCCGATCAGGCCATTCCCAAAAGAAAACCGGCTGGACAGAAAATTGCATCTCCTCCTTGGTGGGATTCCGATTGCACAGCAGCAATCAAAGAAAGAAATAGTGCTGAGCAAACTTATAATAAATCTCCCAACATAAATAATTTTATTAATTTTAAAAGAATAACAGCCCGCACAAAACGCCTTCTTTCGAAAACAAAGAAAAAGGGTTGGAAGGGCTTTTGCGCTTCACTAGCTCCCAAGACCCCCTCTTCAATTGTCTGGAAAAATTTAAAAAAATTTAGAGGATCATTCGTACCTGATCCTGTTTCATCTTGCGACTCATCTCTTTGGTTGGATGACTTTATTGACAGGCTGGCACCTGCATTTGTACCTGTGGATTTAAATACGTCCCCTCTGCCTCCTCTTACGTGCACTGACCCCCTTGACCAACCTTTTACCATTACGGAGTTAAAACTGTCACTAGAAGGCCTCCATAATTCATCCCCTGGAGAAGACGGTGTACCTTACATATTTTTACGCAAACTTGGACCAATTGGACAAGGGTACTTACTGCAACTTTTGAACAATTTCTTTATTTCCGGTACTGTTCCAGAATCGTGGAAGAGGCAAATTATAATTCCAATTCTCAAACCAAATAAAAATGTGCATGACGCCAATTCATACCGCCCAATAGCTCTTTCATCTACCGTTGGAAAGATACTTGAGCGCATGGTTAAGAACAGACTTGAATGGTTTACAGAAAATAAGAGAATCCTAGCAAAAACTCAATTTGGCTTCCGAAAGGGTAAAAGTACCATGGATAGTTTGGGAATTTTTACTTCGGATATCCATCTGGCACTATCCAAAAATCAAAATCTTTTTGCATGCTTCCTAGACGTGTCAGCTGCTTATGATAGCGTCCAACTCCCGCTGCTCAGAGCTAAATTGCTACAGCTGAGTATATCTGCGAGGATTGTTTGTTTCATCTGCAATCTGTTCATGGGTAGGACTATAAGAATTAAGCTTGGTGATACTTATTCTGCTCCACGAACTCTGTGGCAAGGAATCCCGCAAGGGTCCGTACTTAGTCCTCTTCTATATAATATTTACACGTATGATCTTGACCAATCTGTCTCTCCTTTTTGTGAAGTGTTGCAATATGCCGATGATTTGGTCTTATACACCTCAACCGAATGCGCTGAAATTGCTTCCTCTCGTCTCAATGAAGCCCTTAGCTATCTTGTGGACTGGATGGATGAACATGGTCTGACACTTTCTCCATCTAAAAGCTGCGCGGTGACCTTTACACGAAGGAGATCCATCCCAATTGTCGATGTCTCGTGTTTGGATGAAGTCATACCCAACTGTGAATCATTTAAATTCTTGGGAGTGATCTTTGATTCAAAAATGACGGGGATTCCTCATTTAAATTACATTATGGGTAAATGTGAAAAAGGCATCAATGTTATGCGTTCCCTCTCTGGCGTGTGGTGGGGATCTCATCCAATCTGTCAGAAATTGCTGTATAATGCTTTGATACGTAGCCAAATTGACTACGGATCGTTCATTCTCGAACCTTGCAGTAAACTAGCCCTGAAAAAAATAGACCTCATCCAAGCCAAATGCCTGCGCATCATCCTTGGCGCGATGAAGTCTTCGCCCAAGAATGCTATGCAGGTAGAATGCGTGGAACCACCTCTTTTTCTGCGAAGACAATATTTAGCAGACCGATTTATCTTTAAGGTAGTTTCCTTATCCAGTCATCCTCTTCTACCTCGACTTGAAGCTCTCGCTGTAGAGGTATCCGAAAACCGGTACTGGTTCCACAAAGAAACCCCAAGAATAGTTCAGAGCTACCTAAAATTTCAAGACCTTCCTTTTTCAGTTTACCAAAGTGAAATTAACCCCCTTTTTGAATCAGATTTCAAATCTTTAATACACAGTCCAAAAGTTCTATTGGATTTTGGTATACTAAAAAATGACCCTGGTGCACAAAATAAATTCACTGCCCTTATGGAAGAATGGAAAGAGTTTTTACCAGTGTATACTGACGCATCCAAATTGTCTGAGGAGGGCTGCGTTGGAGTGGCGGTGTGGATACCAAAGTTTAATGTCTTATTGAGCTACAAGTGCCCACCTAAGACTTCGGTGTTTGCTGGGGAGACTTTGGCTATTCTAGAGGCGATAGCCTACGTGGAAAACCATAACATACCCAAAACTATTATATTTTCTGACTGTAAAAGTTGCCTACAAGCAATTGCTGGCAACCCATTTAAAGCTAAATTTTATTTTCCCTTGGTGCTTCAGATAAAAGAGCTACTGCTAAAAAGCAAATTGAAAGGTTTAGAGGTCGCACTTGCATGGATCCCTGGTCACAATGGAATTGAGGGCAACGAATGCGCGGATCTTTGGGCGAAAAACGCTATTAACATGGGTTCACTGGAATACAGTAATTACTATCTACCAGATCTTCTTGCAACCGCTCGATCTGATGCGATGAGCACTTGGCAGGACCTATGGGACTCCTCCAGGCTTAGCAAAGGTCGACACTATGGGAACATTCAACCTACTATACCAACAAAACCCTGGTTCTTCCGTTTTAAATTAGTAGATAAACAAACCACCTCAACCATTTGTCGTCTCCGCCTTGGACATGTTTGTACACCAGTCTTCCTAGCCAAAATTAGAGTTCGTGATCATTCCCTTTGTGAATGTGGACTAGACGAAGGAACCACAGACCATATCTTTTTTAACTGTTCTAAGTTCTCCTATTCTTTATATGACGTTTTACCTCCTAAAATCCCACGCCCTATTAACTTTCAATCTCTTCTTTGTTACCTAAATTCTTCTCATATGCATCTCTTAATTAAATACATACATCAGCATGAAATTAAGTTGTAACAACATCCAACTTATATTATGTAAGTATATTATTTATTTGTCAACCTTTCCATAATCTTTTCTCCCTTTATGTTTAATCATAACTCCATTCCTATCCTCTAACATAGGCTGTTATTGTAAAATTGTCCATTGTGCTGTCTGTGATGTCCATAACACCAAATGTTATTTGTTGTAGATACCCACCACTTCAAGCTCCTCCGAAACATCTAAATTCTACTGAACATTCTCCGAACGTAGTGACCAATAAAAAATTGTTGTTGGCAAAATACATCTCAAGAAAAGGAGATGTGAAAGCCATATTTAAAAAAAAAAAAAAAAAAAAAATAAAAATAATTAATTAGAAGTAGGTAGGTAGGTATTGAAAGTTCCTTATTTTCTTAAAATTGCAATGTATAATAATTATAGAAACTTTGTGAAACCGTGTACTTCAGCTCAAAATAAAGATCCAGAACGCACATTATCATGCACACTATTATCTGGTGAAGAAGCAAAGAAAATATATCTCAATGAAGTGAAAATTGTTACTCTTCCCGAAATTAATGTAATAAAGGATACTACTGTCTCTAAAAAGACACCCAAAAGCCATAAACACCATTTCAACAGTATAGAGATATCAGATAAAGCTTTGTTTATGTCGGTGCAAAATGATGATATTGACACATTGAAACATGCATTAACTGTCTGTCCAAATAAGATAAATAATCTTGATGATTATGGTTGGAGTTTACTTATGATAGCATGTCAAGCTGACAGTATTAGAGTATTTAAGGAACTAATAAAACGAGGCATTGATACATCTGTTAGAGATAAGGCAGGAAACTCGGTGCAAAGTCTAATTATTAAAAACAAAAATTACAAATTAGCAGAACTTTTATTGAGTAGCAAACACAGTGAAACAGAAAAGATTGATGCTAATAAATATGATCATCATAAAGTGGAGAAAGCAACTGATTATTTCTGTGAAATTTGTAATGTGAGAGTAGCTTTTAAAAAGAACGACCATTTATATTCTACAATACATAATATTAATCTTAGTAAAGGCAAGAAAATACCAACAAGTTATATTATACCTGAAACAAATAGAGGTTATCAAATAATGTTAAAAGTAGGTTGGGATAAAGAATCAGGATTAGGTCCCGAAGGAAATGGCTCAAAGTATCCCATTAAGACTGTACAAAAGAAAGATCGTAAAGGTCTCGGTCATGGCAAAAGACCAATAGAAACTAAAGAAAAGAAAGAAACAGTAAAGTTAAAGAACAAAAGGACAACGGCAAAAGGCTTTGAAAATAATAAAAATATGGAAATAAGCTTTAGAAGACAATTTTATTAACAGTTGGTATATTGACTAACAAAGAGAAGAATTGATTAACTCCGAAATGAGGAACTAAGAGACCGAACCAGGGTAGTCAATGTTGCATTTAAAGTGAAACACCTAAAATGAAAATGGGCTGATGAAACTGACAAATGGAGTAAAACCATCACCACATGGCACCCCAGAGATGGGAAAAGAAATAGAGAAAGACCTTACAGACACTGGGAAGACGAAATTGTAGAAGTGGCTGGCAAAACATAGACAAGGATGACTTCCTACAAAAGAGATTGGAGACGGCTGGGGGAGGCCTTTGCCAAAGGGCACATGGATGCTGAAGTTGTTATTGTGTAAAGTTACTGCTTAATTTTGTATATTGCATCTGATTTGTTTAAGGCTAATAAATAAATAAATATTGACTAACAAAAATAAATATTTATTCTTGAAACAGCTATTTAATTAACATCCTTTCCATTATGACATTTAGTTGTAGCAAAATTATTTTAAAACCTTAGATAGTTTTAGTTGTTAGCTGGTTAGTACCGTGGGGTTTAAGGTTAATTTTACATTACTATTGCTTTTGTCAAAAATGTTGTTTGCTAGCTAAGAAAAGAGATTAAAAGAAAATTGTAGCATAAAATATAATAATTTCGGTAAGTAATTAATAAAAATACATGTTTTTTAATGTATGTAGTTTATTTTATGCATAACATGCATACACATGAACTACATTTGAAATTGTATGCTATCTAAATAACAATAAAATTCCGATAAAACAAGTTAATAAACTATAAAGGAAGTAAAATTGTGATTTCTATAAAAATACTTGTCATGCATTCATAACCTCTGTATCTTAAAAATTCATTTGTAACTAACTATTATTACTATTTAGGTAAATAGAAGTAACATTTACTGTACAATATAAGATAATCAAGGCATACTATTAGATAGAAATATACATTTTCAGTTAAACTAATGTAATACTTAATAACAATATACAATTCTCTATACAACAAATAGTATCAAAGGTTGGGTGCCACCCAATCAAGAAACTTGACAGCAACTTCAAAGCCCAAGAAGCATGCAGCATTAGCAGGAAAAGCTCGGATCATCACTGGTGCCACACCTTTGTACAGAGCTTTTGGGCCTTCTCGCTCCATCAACTGCTTAAAAACGTCCCTCATCCCGTTAGGATAAGTACCCTCAGGGGCGGTCTGTAACCTACTCTTCAGCACATCAGCTGGCATTGCCACAAGCCAGTTAGCAATTCCAGCACAACCACCAGCCATTATGGTAGCTAGAATCTTCATCTTTGCAGTGGCATCTTCTGGCACCAAAACCTCTTTCACCAATTCATATGTCATGAAGTACATACCACTAGCTGGCACATCTCTAAGTATTGTGGCAACACTACCTTTGTAAATACTCTTTATACCACCTTCTGCATATAATTGCTTAGCACAGTCAATCATACCACTATATTTCTGGGGAAAATTACCTCCTTGCTGAATCTGCAATAGGCATTTTATGCGTTCACCTGGTGCCATTATAAAAGTGGTGAATATACCAGAAAATGCTCCAGCAGCGAATAGTTGCTTTTTCGACAAAACATCATCGTCATTTGAACTCACTAATTTTTTACCAATTCCGAACCCTAAGAAACTAATGGCAAATATGGGTGCCACGCCAGTGAGAGGCGCTGACATACCCTTGTACAAGCCTCGGAAGCCTTCTTTGTGTATAGTCTTCCTGAAACAATCCCAGGTCCCTCCGTATAATGCTACTTCACCCGGTTGGGGAATAGGCATAGTTTGAAGTCTCACTTTTATAGTGTCCATAGGGTGTCCCGCCAAAACAGTGCATACACCACCAAAACCACCACTTAAAAAATATTTTGCAGGGCTGCTTTTGTCTGACATCTTGATAAATTTGATTGAGTACCTGCTTTTGTAAAAGTTGATGTACAAGTTTTAGCAACTGTGTTCTGTGTAGAGTTTCTCTTGAAGTAAAAGGTACCTACCTACTACTCAACTCAAGGTTCTTATCTCCGAAAACTGTTGATAACAAAACGTCATTATGTCAAAGTCCAAATAGTAGGTAGAGCTGGAATTTGGAAACAACCAAGGTTTGATCTGAGAACCAAGTAACCAAAGATAGACTTATCCGTAAAACGTATTAGCATACACACATGCTCTTACGCCCTACTATAATAGCATTTAAAGTGCAAGCAAACATAAAAAAATATTGTAAAGAAATAAAGTCATAAAAATATTTACGTTTAGGCTGTACCGGATAGATCTCGTTGCCAATACTAAATTGGAGATAAAACTGTTTTGAAAATAAATAGATAGACTGTATTTTTATTCATATCAATTTATTATTGTAAAATATTCTGAATATCCGTTTCTGTTAGTGTTTCAGTGATGTGATAAAATCCAGACCTTTCGTCCAGATTCAGATATGACTTGTACCAAGGAGGAAATCGAGCGAAAACGTTTGGCTGCATTACAAAAGCGTCAAAATAAACTTTTTACACAAATTAATTCGCCGAGACGAACTACTTCAGAATTATACCCATCTTCATCTACGAGTCCTGCATCTGCTGGTGGACCTGTCAAAACCAATGTTAATAATAGTAGCACAAGTTTTCATCCATACTCAAAGGCAGTGCATAGCCCTCAAAACAACAATACTGTTCCTGTAGGAAAAGTTATCAATGGCACAGTGTATTTAATATCCGAGGATCGGTTTGAGGTAAACCCCTCAGAGTTCTGTGCGCCACTCATTAGTATTTTCAAAACATTACCATCTAAGAGCTATGGTAAGTCGTGCACAAACCTATTTGTAATATTTTAATTTATATTTTTTGCTGATGGTGATGGTCAGTAAGAATTGACATTTCTTGGCCCTCAGTCACATTGAGCTTTTAATATGCTTCTTTTCTTAACGTTTTAGCTTTGTTGGAGAGTATATTAATATAAAAAACTATTTTATGAGTTTGCAACATATTAATATATAAATAATCATGCATATTAAAACAATTAACCTTCTCTTATCAATAATTAATCTTATCTAGACACTATTGAATGTGCTTGACAATAATATAATATAGCTGGTGATAACACTTGTATTGTTGCATTATGTTTTCAGATGCCAATACCAAACTTTGGAGTTTTTCAATCAATGATTACCATGAGTTGATGAGGAAAGTTGCTTCACTATCACCCCATGTGGTGTTGGGTGGTATTCCAAATTATGTTTTAAAGGTATTGCAAAAAACCTTGAGGAGTAAAAACCTTTTTCCCTTGTGGTAGATACTGCAGACCATAAAATAATAAAATTTTCCATAAGTATAGTTTATATTGTATTTTTTCTTTTGGTTGCCAAATACTATTTTTAAATATTTGCATGTTGTCTGTTTTTTGTTCATTGTTCATTTTTGTTTTTTTTGCAATAAAAGAATAATCTATCCATCCATCTATCGATCTATTTGGGTTCTATATTACTAAGAAGATCGATTATGCTAGCCATCATCAGGCGCAGCAGCGCCGTGCTGACTGAAAGTCGAAGTGGTCGCCATGACCGTAATCGGTCAGACCAATCATCATCATCATCATCATCATCATCATTTATATTAAATTAATAAGCTGGAACATTATAACAAATTAACTGTCAGGCAACAAAAACCTCCAAAGGTCCAGCCAAATTAAACATACGAGAAGATCTGTATTAAGTTTCATTTCATAACACATTTTTTAGTACACATGACTGCACATCCGACTAGCTGTCAAATTCCTCAATAGACTTTAAACTTTGTGTCTTACACATAAACAAAGAATAAGGTCCGAATAGTTATTCCGTGGTTTGTCTCTTTTACTCTAATTTGAAATGACGTTTACATGACAGGAACAAAACACGGAATAACTATTCGGACCTTATTCTTTGTTTATTTGTAAGGGGCTATCACCCGTTTGCATTACACTTATACATTGCCTAAGTCTTTGCCTAACTACTACCCGGTCAAGTTAAGTCAGCACCTGAGTGTATCCAATGTTTTCAAGCCAGGTGCCGAGATCGGGTAATAGTTAAGCTAAGACTTAAGGCCTACGCAGACCGGGACGGCATGGCAAAGTATTTTGCCGCCGAGGGATGCCGTGGCATGCCACAGCATGCCGCGTCACGTCGAAGTATGCCTCGGCAAATTCTGCTTAGGGATGTTCATGTAAAAAATATATCAATATTTTCGATATATGGTAAGTAATTTGATTGTATGTGACTAGTCTATAATAATAAATATTAGATAGGGATCAGGTTAATATAAATTAAAACAGCTAGGCTGAAGAAACAAATCAACTTTATTTATTTATAAATCCCAGTATATTTTGTAGCTTTATAAATCCAGTATTTTTTGTCTAGACCTTGCAAAAACAAAATTTTATTTACTCATTTGGCTTGCAGTCTGTTTCTCTGCTGAGGTAAAACCTGTGCGGCTTTTGAGAAAAGTTGTTCTGATGGAATGGAACAGAGCTTGCTACCTTTATAATACTACTTTGTATAACTTTTTTAAGACTCGAGTTTTTTACAACACTACCTTCGGCACGTCAAGGCGAGCGCCGGCACCCTTCAGCATGCTTTTGCCTACCGCAGTACGCCGCCGCGGGAGCCCGTGTCATCAAGCACGTAACCAGGATTTTATGTCGGGGGTCTGTCAATTTTAATAGTGGGTGTATATGTATAATGTGAGTGTGTGTATGTGGTATAACACTTTCGGGGGAGGGCCGAACCCCTTGGACCCCCCCCTGGGTACGTCCTTGCGTGGTATCAATGCCGCGGTATCATTTTGAAGCAGGAATTTATGTCTTATTTATATTTCGATATGTTTGAATGTCCATTGGTAAAAATTTAAATCCTTTGCCATGCCGTCCCAATCTGCGTTGCCCTTCAGGCGATTTATAAGTTTAGTGCAAACGGGTGTAAGTCTATGGAATACAGATAAAGATTTTTTTGAAAAATTTACAGGTGTGATGTGCAGGCATCTGTACAATGTTGTGTAGATCTATACAGAGTGTTTCATTACAGATACTTCAGTACAACGTTGTAAACCTAAACAGTATAGATTTATCACCCATTGAGGCAACACTAAGAAATAAACTGATGCCCTTTCAAGAAGAAGGTGTAAGGTCAGTAATGTTACATCTGTAATAATACTGGTTTGGTTAAATTTTATACTTTGGTTATTAAACTTCATTAACATCAACCCCTTTCTTATTAACTACTTATAAATTAAATAAATATTTATGTAGTGTTTGAAATCTGTGTGGATTATTGCAATAAACTAATTTCTTATTTACTTTTCAATATGATTATATTGGTTATTTATCATTTTTTTAATACATAATGTATAATATGCAGATATAAAGCTTGCATCTTTTCTGCTTGATACAAGTAGTAAGAGAAGAGAAAAGATTTTTTTTTTTTGTCAAATAGAAAAGCTCTTCTATTATGATGGATATTTTTCATATTTTTATATGTATAGAATATTTTTTTATATTGAATTTTTCAACATATCTTCTATGTTCTATGTTAACGGTGATGGTTTCCGCACTTAGTCCTTAAAGTGGACCATTGTACGTGAGCCATGGCGGCCGGTTATTCCAGCCAGCCCACCTCCCTCCAGAAGCAGATCAGTCTTCCTAGTCTTCTCAGGACGTCCGCGAGTGATCCCGGTGTACCGAGAGTTTCTCTGCGGATCTGAGCGACGCCGGTGCACTCAAGGAGCACATGCGCCACCGTCTCCTCCGCCTCCATGCACGCTCTGCACAGAGGACTATCAGTAATACCTAATGTGTGAAAGTGTTTATTCAGCGAGCAGTGTCCAGTAATGGTCCCCGCCACCAGTTTTAGGCTAAACGTTTAAACGTTGCTATTGCCCATTTTATGCGGTCTTCTGTTACTATGGTACTGGCTTTGGACCAGTCCTGATCGTTTGGTGTGTGAAGAGGTTCACTCGCCCATGTTCTGTCCTCGGAGAGACTGCAGTCTGGGAAGTGTGTTTCTAGGAGGACTCTACTTGTTTCATGGTCTGATTTTGTGTATGTGTTGTCTGGGTTTTTCAGCGTTCCGAGGGTACGGTCCTGATCGGTAGATAGGATCTTTCTTACACGCGCGGCTTCGCTGTTTGATTCAATGTCTTCGCAAAATTTCCGCCAGGCCGCTCTGCTGGCATATCTAATTCGTTTTTTGAAAGTGTATTGGGTTTCTTTGTATAGATCCCAATCTTCTGGAAGTCTGGAGTTTTTAGCTTTGTTAAATTGTTTACGTAGTGCTAGCCTGAGTTTACTGAGTTCGGCATTCCACCAAGAGTTTCCCTTGCTTTTGGTGTTTTGGTCGTTTAGTTTACAGCAGGCGTGGTATGCTTCGATTATGTATTCTGAGAGTTTTATTACGGTGTTTTCAAGTTGTTTGGGATCTGTTGGGTTTATGAGTGTCTGATGCCTGGTTAATAAGGTGGCTAAGAGCCGTTTGTAGCCAGGTATGTCTGTGCGGCGTGGATTGCGTCTTGGTTCAGGTTTTTTTATGTTCGCAACTAGCGAGAATCGAATCCTTCTATGATCTGAACAAAAAGGCTCATTGGATACATGCCAGTTAGAGATAAGATTGTTTGCGCTTTGTGAAGCTAGTGTTAAGTCGATAATTGTCTGACCGCGAGCTGTGATCCAAGTGGGCTCAGAGCCACGATTTACAATGTTTAAGTTAGTAGAGAAAAGATATGTGCATAAGACCTCACCTCTAGAGTTGGATTTGTTACAACCCCAAAGCGGGTGATGGGCGTTTGAGTCTGTGCAGATGACGAGCTCCAGATTTGCATCTTCGCAGTGCTTCACGAGATCGGTCATCAGTTTTGGTGGGCAGTCTTCATCCTCACCTGGCATGTATACCGAGGCTAGGACGATGTCGGGTACATCACCGTCAGTTTTAAGCCTGACAGCTGTTTGGTCTCTGGAACAGAACTGTGTGAGTGTTGAGGTGGGTACATCATTGGGTATGTAAGCACAGGTTCTTGGTTTGTCTGTGCCTTGTGTGTCGAGAATTAGCTTACCTCCGATGTTGCTGAGGCCGCATATTCTGTTGTTTCTGATCCACGGCTCTTGGATCAGTGCGATGGTCCGGGGTTTCATCTCCAGCGCCCTGCGTAAGCAAGCCGTGGCAGTCTGGCTATGCTGGAGGTTGGTCTGGATAATGTTTATGTTGAGGGGGTTGGAAGTAGGCGACGACGGCGGTGGGGTTGAGTTATGAGGAGACCGATCCAGTGGAAAGTTCTCCTCCATCCTCTAGCCCATGCCGGTCGCCGCACGGCGACGAGGCGAGCAGTTGCTCCGTCCACCCTGGTGATGTGGGTGGTATGCTGGCAGCGTCGATGTCTGCCATCGCCGCTCTGGCCATCTCCTTCTCAAGTTGTGCCATAGTCGTCGTGTCGTCTGTCGGTGTCAGTGTCGGTTGAGTCGGTTGAGTCGGTGCAGTAGTAGGGGTCGTAGTCTAGGTGTCTGAGGGTTGAGTGTTGGGGTAAAAACGCACGTATATCGAGCCAAGTAGGTAAGATACACGGCGTTCCCGCCCCAAGACCTTTTCGACTTCCTCCGGTGAGATGCCCAGGGTCAATAAGTCCCCGGGTTATCGCCACCGATCGATGTCGCCCTGTACAGGGACCACCTCCCTATGTCATACCAAGTGTTCTGTCGAGTCAGAACACTTTGGAGCCGCGCTATGTCTCCGTTGTACCTGGGTACGAAGAGCGCTGCTCGGACACGGGTCGGAACGTCGGACTGTCTCATCACTGTCAGAGTGTCGTCAGTGTTGGGTAGTCTAAGTCTGGGTACATTAAGGGTCAGCCAAGTCAGGGCGTTGTCGTCCTCGCACCACATCTGCACCGTGCCATCCGCTATCCGTGGGTAACCACGGAAAGCCGGGAGTGGATTTGAGGGGTCGGCGTCCATGACGAGGTCTTCAAGGCTGAGCTTGATGTGCTCAGCTTCGTCAGTGGTCATGTCCCGTGATGGAGGCGAGAGGCAGATCGCTACGGCCAGCCTCGCAGGAATATCCTTTGTGGCCAGTGCGTAGGTTCTCTGTTCTCCTTTGACGGTCTGGATTTTCACGCGCTTTGCGTCCCCCTGGAGCGCACTCGGTGAAGCCGTGTCGTCCGGGCGCGTCCTCTTCTCCGCTCCCAGGCCACTTGGACCTGGTTGCGGTTCCGAGGAGCTTGGCTTGGTGTTGGAAGCCAGGTACGCTGCGTGTGAAAAACCAGCTCGCTTGCCTCGTTTCTTCCTGGGTCGTGTTCTGTCCTGGGTCGTGATGGTTTGGTTCCGGTTACCGGCCCCGGATGGTTCTGGTGCAGGCAGTGACGTTTCGCGCTGAGTTTCCCCTTCGCGTACTAGTCCCTGACCGCATGTTTCCAACATATCTTTATGATTATGATTGTTATTATGATATATGATGATATTATGATTATGATTATTACCCCTTTTTGATTATGTGTGCTTTTATAATTTTTGTCCCTATTTTTAGCGAATAAATGCTTTGAAATTTGTCTTTTCTAGGTTCGCACTGTCGCATCATGGCCGATGCATGATAGCAGATGACATGGGCTTGGGTAAAACTTTCCAAGCCCTCGCCATTGCCAGCTACTACAGACATAACTGGCCTTTACTGATTGTCACCACATCTTCTATGAGGTTAGTTAGTATGTTCATTCTTATAAAGAACGATTCTAGCTTATTAACAATACCTTTAGAAGTTAAACAAAGTAGTAGAGTGTCATTATATCTTATATTATAAAGCTGAAGAGTTTGTTTGTTTGCTTGGTTGAACGCGCTAATCTCAGGAACTACTGGTTCGAATTAAAAAAAAAATTGTTTTGAATGGTCCATTTATTGAGAAAGGCTATAGGCTATATTAAAAAAAAAAATTAAAAATAAAAGTACACCCGTGCGAAGCCGGGGCGGGCCGCTAGTAATATATAACACTAAAAATCATCATCAGCCTACATTAGTCCACTGCTGGACCTAGGCCTCTCCAAGTACACTATGTGGTATATAGTGGGCTATGTCGATAGTAAATAACAATAATATACTAATAATATACTAATAATATCGGATAAAAATAAAATATGTTTTACGAATAATCTCTTTCAAGAATATGTTTTTTTTATATAAAGAAACTAATATTATATTTATTTAGTAAGTATGCTTACATCATACAAAACATACAAAAAGTACAAATGAAAACCACCGAACGCTTATGCCATGTACACAGACACAATACATGAGACTACCATGAACTGGTAAATTTTTATGTCTATGGCATAAGGTTGAAAATTTTTTGAAGAAATTTAACAATCTTGGGTTGTCTGGTGCGAAAAAGGTCGAACTGGCCCCTGTTTCTAGTTTGGAACTGGGACAAATTATCTCCGAACCCAATAAAATACCGTACTAATTAAATGAATACCTTGTGCCAATGCCGCAGAGAGACATGGCAGACTAAGGTGCACGAGCTATTGCCATCGGTGCCACTGATGAACATCGCCACGCTCACCACCGGCAAGGATGCGCAGCTTGTAGCCGACCGGCAGGTAGGGCTTGATATACTGATATTTAAACGTTAGAATATAACCCCTAAAATTATATTAGGTTCTTACCTATGAAATTTATGATTTGATTTGATTTGATTTTTTATAAAATTATATTTTATACTAACGTTTTTTTAATTTTCTTAGCATACAGGGTGACTGGAAATTAGTGGCGGAGCCGTTAAGGGGAGGTAGTCTAGGGTTATTCCGACAGATATCACTACGAGACCTACCGTCCTTACTTAACCCTTTCCAAGATATTCCTACTTAAAGAGTGTAACCCAAAAAATCGTACAAAAATTTTTCAAATAGTAATAAATCCAAAAAAAAACGTGATTTTGGCCTACTTTTTTTTGTTTTGAAACAAAGATATTCTAAATAAGTAATATTAATTGTTAAATCTCCGTAACTGTCGTTATTTTATGCAAAAACTGCTAAACAAAAACGGAAAATGTAAAAAAAATACTTTGATGGCTGATAAAACTTCAATTTATTAAAAAAAGTCACTCTTTATTATTACGTACAAAATAATTAAAAAACTTCTACGTTTCGTACCCTTTCGAATGAGATATTAAAGTCCAAAATCGGGTAAGGAACAATGAAGATATGGTCAATGGAAAAAACCCGTAGAGCCCGTGTAGAGCACTTTGTTCCGAAAACAAAGGACTCGGTCGACGCGCACGAGTCGAGATTGCCCTCCCTCTTGCTCAGTCCGCTCTTACGGTTTACTGTGTTCGGATGTGCTTACTTTCTCTCAGTTTTGATTTTTCTAACGACTTGGCTTTTTCCTGGACTTTTGTATTTGATTCTCTTCCCGACAACTTGGACTGTTCCCTGTTTTCTGTGACTCCTTACGATTTGGCTGTGTGGTTTATCGGACCAATAATGGCAGAAAGAACATCGTTTAGTAACGAAGAATACGCAGATATTCTTTTTTATTACGGAGCTGCCAGAGGAAACGCTGAACAAGCTCGTCGTGAATATGGCGAAGTATTCCCTAATCGTCGACTGCCTGATGCCCGCGTGCTTCCAGCGGGTGCGAGAGCGCGGAACCGTCGTAAGATACCAAGGTAAGAGAAAGTTATTATTATTAAAGCATGTTCAAACCAGAGATTTCTCCATACAAAATGTAGTTCCTTCTTGTACAGGCCACTCTACATTACTGCGCCGCCGCTAGTTTCCATACATGCGCTATAACAATGTTTTGTTCTAGCGCTTTCGATAATTGTCCAGCTATAAAAATAAACCTTTCCTATCACTCTTATTAACGTGCCCTTTAAATTGTAAGATTGCAAAATGAATGTCGCTGTCAAAATTAGTCAGTGCAAAGACTCGCAGAGATGGGTGCCATAAATCATACAAGTAAGATAACGGATATCACTTCACACTGAAGCGCGCTATTATTGTTTACTATTTTTTGTCGAAGTCGATGGATTTTGGTAGAGCTTTTGTAAGATTTTGTATTGTGCGGTCATTGTTGACGCAAATTGCACTATGTCGACAGACGCATTCCTACTAGAAAAGTGATTCATGTTATGTTCCAACCGACGTGAGTCTTTGCGCGGAGCCACATCAACCTAAACAATAGCCATGGTAGTAACACTTAATTAAAAAAACTTTTTTGTTTTTAGGTGACGCAGGTAGACCTCGACTGGATGTCGGGGACGACGAAGAGGAAATTTTAAATTATTTCCAAAGAGACCCTACGCTGTCTACACGAATGATAGCTCGCCGTATAGGACGCTCTCAATGGAAGGTGTGGTACGCTCTTCACGAAAATGACCTCCATCCTTACTATTACACACCTGTTCAGGCCATAGAAGAAGGGGACCCTTTAAGAAGAATGCAGTTTTGCAGATTTTTAATAAATGCGGACGTTGAAGATAGAAATTATCTCAGAAGAATTTTATGGACTGACGAGTCTAAGTTTGATAAGGACGGCATTACGAATTATCATAATGCTTATTACTGGAGTGAACGAGCCATGGGTAATCCACACCTAAAAAGACAAAAAGGTTCACAGAGAAGGTTTAATCTAAATGTGTGGATGGGTATAATTAATAACCGCTTGATTGGACCACATTTCTTACCGCAAAACCTCGATGGGGTTGAATATGAAAATTTTCTGAGGAATGTATTTTTTGAATTAATGGGAGATGTGCCGCTAGAAACGAGGCAAAACATGATATTCATGCATGATGGCTGTCCGGCGCATTTTAGGCTAGCTGTGAGAAGTTGGCTAGACCAACACTTCCCCGACCGATGGATAGGTAGAGGTGGTCCAATACCATGGCCGGCACGTAGCCCCGACCTCACACCCATGGACTTCTTCGTGTGGGGTCGAATGAAAACTTTGGTTTATGCCACTGACGTCCCTGTACCAAACGTTGAAGACTTGCGCAACAGAATAATCAACGCAGCGCAGGAAATACAAAGGGAGCTTACAGACTCAAGGGTTGTAAAAACGGGTGTCGTAAGAAGAGCACGAGCTTGTATTAGAAATAATGGTGGGCACTTCGAAAATGAACTGTAGACAGTTTTTTATTTAATAAATTTTTATTCTTCAGTAGTTTGGTTTTTTCTTTCATTTTTATTATTAGTCTTATCTTGATGGTTCCTAAATCGATTTTGGACTTTAATATCTCATTTGAAAGGGAACGAAACGTAGAAGTTTTTTAATTATTTTGTACGTAATAATAAAGGGTGACTTTTTAAAGAAAATTGATGTTTTATCAGCCATCAAAGTATTTTTTTTACATTTTCCGTTTTTGTTTAGCAGTTTTTGCATAAAATAATGACACTTGCGGAGATTTAACAATTAATATTACTTATTTAGAATATCTTTGTTGCAAAACAAAAAAAAGTAGGCCAAAATCACTTTTTTTTAGGATTTATTACTATTTGAAAATTTTTTGTACGATTTTTTGGGTTACACTCTTTAAGTAGGAATATCTTGGAAAGGGTTAAGTAAGGACGGTAGGTCTCGTAGTGATATCTGTCGGAATAACCCTAGACTACCTCCCCTTAACGGCTCCGCCACTAATTTCCAGTCACCCTGTATATTTATGTTGCCACTATAAAACTTTAAGGGTAGTGTGTTTGTTTCCCTAGCTAAATATAGTAGACATTAAAAAGAAAAAAAATCAAGTCCCTTCAAAGCTACAATGAAACAAAACGTCAATTCCGCAAAAAAAAGAAGTCAATTAACAAAAAAAATTGGGCCATACAGACACAAAATGAATAATCATTGTTATTACTGAAGCCTAAGTAACATAGTCCTAATTAAAGGTGTATAATAATATTAACAACCTGTATTGAGTTTTAGAAGTAATACACTTTATTAATGAGTGAGAAAAAAACGTCAATTTCACAGATAAGGACCCAATATTTACTACCTAGTTGCGACCCGCTCGCGACGTCTCGTCTGCTTGATCTATCTATTTATTTACATATAATTTTACGCAAATATTGTTGCGAAAAAATTTCAATTTGGAAAAGACAAAGTGTTACTGAATATGAGCTATTGAATAAGGCTCCTTTGGCTTATAAAGTAAAAAGTAGATAGTGTTGATTAGTTTCGGCGAGTTGGATTGAGCCACGATAGCATAGTTGGCAGTACACCTGACTTGGCATGTTATGGGCACACCAATTATCTAGCCCCAACAAGAGCTTCCTTAAGAAACTCGATAAAATGGTTAACTAGACAACGGATAAACATACTTAATATACTTAAATACATACTTATTGTAAAGATTATGAACAATAAGTTACACAAGATATAACGGCAACAAGATAAAATTTTACTAGAAGAATCAACAGTCTCAGGAAACTCGAGTGGGAATGGAACCCACGGTCCTTAGATTACCGGGCCGTTGTTTAAATTAACTAGTTTATATGTTTCTAGTTACACTTGTTACTAAGAGATGGCGCTGTTTTGTAAATTTTTTTTTGTATTCTAAATCACGCTATCAGAATGTTTCACAGTTCTATATTGGTGGTTTGTTCTGTTTGTTTGCACCATCTTATACGCTATTTATGTTCACATAATTTTTGACTTTTAATTATACTCATCGACGACGGGTCCCTAATATTTAGATGGTCCTTCGAGCCGGATATAAACCTAACAACCTATGGATACAGTCCATGGTCGATACCAGTCTGAAAAAAAAACTGTATATATTTTTACTTATATCAGTGACTGTAAACAGTGACCATTGTGTTAACTAAATTGTATTTCTTATTTTCAGACTGAGGTTGTTATAGTTAGTTATAAAATAACAACCATGCACACAGACTTGCTGAAGAGTAAAAAGTTTGGAGTCGTTATAATTGTAAGTAGATATTTTAGTTAAATAATAATATTGAAGTGAAAATATGATATTATATATTCTTATATTTTTGTGGATATGTTTCGCTTGTTCCATGACCAGTGTTTCGATTCCCGTAACGATCTTAGCGACTCAGTCGTTGAAACCATTTTCGTATTCACGTCCGTCAATCGACGACAACGAACGTTCGGACGACTTTAAAATCGAATGTGAGTAAGAAAATTGTCTCAACGACTCAGTCGCTACGATATCGTCACGGTTGTTGTTATGGGAATCGGGGGGCAGGCCGTTACAACCTATAGATGGGTAATAGTTAAACTCGATATTTACTGTGTAGGACGAGTCCCACTACCTGAAGTCGCACAAGGCGCAGTGCACGCTCGCCCTAAGCGGTATCACTCGTCAATGCCGCCGCGTAGTACTGCTCAGCGGCACGCCCGCGCTCAGCCGCCCCGCCGAGCTCTACACGCAGCTGGCGCTCATAGAGCCCAAGCTGGTCGGCTCCTACACGGACTATGGTGAGTGCTCCCTAGGCTGCCCGGGCCAGCCGCCGCCGAGCTCTACACGCAGCTGGCGCTCATCGAGCCCAAGCTGGTCGGCTCCTACACGGACTATGGTGAGTGCTCCCTAGGCTGCCCGGGCCAGCCGCCGCCGAGCTCTACACGCAGCTGGCGCTCATCGAGCCCAAGCTGGTCGGCTCCTACACGGACTATGGTGAGTGCTCCCTAGGCTGCCCGGGCCAGCCGCCGCCGAGCTCTACACGCAGCTGGCGCTCATAGAGCCCAAGCTGGTCGGCTCCTACACGGACTATGGTGAGTGCTCCCTAGGCTGCCCGGGCCAGCCGCCGCCGAGCTCTACACGCAGCTGGCGCTCATCGAGCCCAAGCTGGTCGGCTCCTACACGGACTATGGTGAGTGCTCCCTAGGCTGCCCGGGCCAGCCGCCGCCGAGCTCTACACGCAGCTGGCGCTCATCGAGCCCAAGCTGGTCGGCTCCTACACGGACTATGGTGAGTGCTCCCTAGGCTGCCCGGGCCAGCCGCCGCCGAGCTCTACACGCAGCTGGCGCTCATCGAGCCCAAGCTGGTCGGCTCCTACACGGACTATGGTGAGTGCTCCCTAGGCTGCCCGGGCCAGCCGCCGCCGAGCTCTACACGCAGCTGGCGCTCATCGAGCCCAAGCTGGTCGGCTCCTACACGGACTATGGTGAGTGCTCCCAAGCTGCAAACCGCACAACAATAAATACTTATACAGGTATATCCGATCAAAGTGATTTAATTGCTTTTACAATATCCATGACTCCGATGGGTGATCTTGTAACTTATTTTGAGCTCATTAAACCCTATTCTTACTATGTACAATTTTGTGAAGGAAAGCTTACTTCCAGAACTGAGACGACAAAAGACGATGATGACACTTAAATAAATTGTATTAAAACAAACAACAACAAATGTGGCAACGCGCTCGGCCTGATATCTGGAGGTTCTGGGTTCAATTCCCGGGTCGAACAAAGTTGGTTTTGAACTTTTCGATACATAGCCCGGGTTTCTGATTACCGACCCTCGTTTGACAAGCATGGTGAGTCAATACTCATTAATCAGCAATCACTTTATTTCAATGATGAAGGCCTTTGCTCAATAGTGTGACAATAGAACACACCAATTACAGGCAAAGCAGTTCTCTCTCTCTCTCTCTCTCTCTCTTTAATGCTCATATACACGTATTTTACGACGGCATCAATAGCATGAAAAGGCGCTTATCGTTACCGACGACATGATTCAAAATTTATATTATTACTAGCTGACCGGCGGACTTCGTGCCGCTTTGACAGTTTCCATGACAACAAAATAAACAAATCATTCGTCTGCTTAAGACACCCGTATCCCATGATGGACCCGTATAGCAGCGCCACCTACCGGGTCCAATTGTAAATCTAAACCATTCCCGAATCCACTTGAACACACACAGAAAATTTCATCCAAATCGGTCCAGCCGTTTAGAAGGAGTTTTATAACATACACACGCACAGAAGATTTTTATATTAAAGATGTACTTAAAGATAAGTTTTACTATAACTGTAAGTATTTTAAATGTGGCAGCTTATTTTTTATTTTATTTTTTTTATATTTACGGGTAAACACAGTGCCTTGATCATACCTGATGTTAAGTGATGATAAAGCAAATGATGGAAGCGCACTTCACCCGGGACCCTCAACTAGTGAGGTACTGGCTATCTTATCTCTGGCTGCCGGAACACAACAATGCTACAAACATTGATGTTATGGCGACATATTTAGATAAGATGGTGGTAGCTAGCCAGGCGGACAAATAAGTCCTACCACCAACCAAACCGGGTACACAAAGATGTACCCCCCGCTGGGAATCGAACCCGGGACCTCTGGGTCTAAACCGGTGGTTTTAACCACTACACCACAGAGGCGATTGGATTTTAGTTACGTATAATTTTTGTAGTTATTTTAACATTTCGTCGCCTAAGTTCTAACACCGCGGAAGTCCAAAATTTGTCATTTTGACTTTTGCATGTCATTCGATAGATACTAGAAAGACGCACCTCTAGACCAATCAGAAACAGGGATTTTAACCAATGGAAGCGTTTTATTTTGAAAACAAAAAATTAATTATTATGATCGCGATATATAAAAAGGCACGATATTTTTGCTCTCCTGAAAAGTTGTCATTTTTGACTTCCGCGGTGTTAGAACTTAAGCGACGATTTGTAAGCTGTCCTAAAACAAAAAAATATTTTTTTATATTTATCATAGCGATGTTTTCTTATAGGTAAAAGGTATTGCGCAGGAAAGCAGACCAACTTCGGTTGGGACATGACGGGTCAGTCTAATCTAGCCGAGCTGCAGATCATCCTGCAGAGGCGGTTCCTTATCAGGCGCACCAAGGAACAAGTCCTCAGCAAACTGGAAGGGAAAACTAGGTATGTTTACCTAAACAAGATTTTAAGTTATTAAATAGCTTACCAATAAGGTAACTTATTTAATAACTTAAAAGTACTAGCCGATTGCATCTAAAAATTTTACTTCTATGGCGTTTGTTATATTTAAAAATATACAATTTTTTAAATACAGCCTTGTAATTTTCATGTTTCAGTCAGTTTTGTTTTAACCAACCCAACCGCTCTTGGCTTACATATCACGTGATGTAAGTCAACGATATGTATAAAATAACGTTCTTGTCAAGCCCTTATAATAATTACAATATCTATCTATCTATCTAATCTAATAATAATATTAATACGTGAAGCAAAAACTTTGTTCCCATTTTTACGAAAATTGCGCGGACGGAGGAGTATGAAATTTCGCACACTTACAGTTTATATAGAGAAGGTTATCAGAATTTTAATTTTTTTTTTTAAATTATTCATAAAAAATACATTAAATCAACAAAAACCACATTACACACACTACCATGTATTTGACACACACGTATTGTTTGTCTTTAATGCGGCCGACATCTGTCAATGCCAATTCAAACTCACATTCTATCTTTTTAATTTTTAATTGCTTAGGATACAATCCGTGCAGCCTTAATAAAATTACGGTCGAATTTCGACCACTAGGCAACCACTACTAGTACCTTTAAACAAGCAATTCTTGTATATATATAATCTGAACATCGGAAACGGCTCTAACGATTTTCATGACATTTAGTATGCAGGGGGTTTCGGGGGCGATAAATCGATCTAGCTAAGTTTCATTTGTAGAAAACACTATAAAAAAAAAAGCAAAGCTTCTTCTTCTATTTTTTAGCGTTACGCCACACGTCTGGGGGGCTGGCTATCTTATCTGTAACTGACGGAACTAATAATGTTTCTAACATGGATCTTATGCTTACATATATAGCTTAGACGGTGGTAGCTAGTCAGGCGGACTTAAACAAGCTCTCCAATCAAACTCAGCAACAACAGTCATGTGTTTTCAGCTGGGAATCGCACCTAGGACCTTTGAGTTCGAGATCGGCGGTATTAACTGCTAGACCACAGAGGCGGTTAATAATATCACTACTCACTTACCGATCGTCAGGGAAGCTGTGATCCTGGACCAGTCGCTGCTGCAGTTCAGTCCCTCCGAGGAGCAAGGTCTGTCGCAGATGGCGGCCGCGTGCGGCAGCGGCCGGCCGCAAGACAGGCACGCGGCCCTCATCACCTACTTCAGCGAGTCTGCTTCCGTCAAAATACCAGCCATATGGTAAGTCTTACACTCACTAAGTTGCCATTATCATTAGCTCATTTTAGGTCCCCACTGCTTCTAGCCTTGTTGCCAACCACAAAACACAAAAGCCACAAAAGCCACGTTGGGCCCAGTGTAGGTAAATATGTTCTTGAAATGAAATGAAATAATGAAATAGAATTTATTTAGCATAAAATGTGGTACAAAAGGTCTTATGATAAATAAAAGGTTTCACACAATTTATCAGATAAGGTAAGTAAAGAGATTAACTATTTAAACTATTAATCTTAACTTATAATCTTAGAATAAAAAAGATTTCGATTGAGTTACAACAACGTCAATGAGACATGAAATGTTCAAAGTATTCATTGACAGAGTAAAAGCAATTTTCGACTAGCCATGCCTGATTGCTACAATCATACTATAACCGATTCGAGCCACCTCAGCGACTCGCCAAGTTTTAGACTGTTTTTAACCATCTATCGTTACCAGATCATTTTAGGTCCCCTTCCCCTTGGATGGAAAGCCAAGTGGATCCAGTTAGGGACCCCCCACACTGGCGTCTTTCGGCTGCACCAACGCCGCGTGGACGCCGCCGCCCCGGCCCGACGCTGACGCTCGAAAGACGCCAGTGTGACTTAAGAAAATTCCACTTTGCTTTTACCCTACTAAAATAATATGGAAAAAGTTTTCTTTGATTTGTGGGTGTTCTAGAACTCTAACTTTAGTTGGTGTCAAAGAGTGTTTTAATCCTTTATAAGAATGGGATCGGTTGGCATTAAAAAAAAATTACTCAATTCTGACGATTTTCTCGCTGACTGTACATTTTATCAAAAATCTGTGAATGTCGATTGTCATCACTCAAAAAGTTGGGAAAGGTCTCCTAAGATCATTTTCGCGTAGCAGCAAGGGATCTGGTAGCTGCCCTTAATGCCCCATCTCAACTTTCCACCCTGTATACTCTTCAAAAATTTCAAAAATGGAAGAGGAGCGGCCGAAATCTGTCAATGCCAATCCAAACTCACATTCTATCTTTTTTAATTTTTCATTGCATAGGATACAATCCGTGCAGCCTTAAAAAGCCAAAATTACGGTCGAATTTCGTGTACTGGGCGACCACTAGTAATAATAAATCCAATACCGGTTGCAGTAAATACATAAGGCAGCTAGCCTCGCCGTCGGTGGAGAAGTTCCTAGTATTCGCGCACCACCGCAATGTGGTGGCCGCGATCTGTGACACCCTGGATCAGGCCGGGGTTGGGTACATCTGCATCGTGGGCTCCACCCCGCCGGGGACTAGGGCGGTAAGTAAATCCCCCCTTTTCAGAAACCACTACACACTCGTATTCAAGTTACTTTAGTAACTTTTTAATTTCGGCGAGTTGGATTGAGCCACGATAGCATAGTTGGTAGTGCACCTGACTTGGCATGTCATGGGGTGCGGGTTCGAATCCCGCTCGTGGAATATTTTCAGGCCGGCAACGCGTCTGCGATTCCTCTGGTTTTGCGGGTGTCCATGGGCGGCGGTGATTACTTTCCATCAGGTGACCCGCCTGCTCGTTTGCCTCCCTCTTTTATAAAAAAAAAAAAAAAAACACTTGTCTTTTTTCAAATTGTAATTTATTCGCAACAAAATTTGCGTAAAATTATATGTAACCGTAATCATAAACATACCTTAGTAGAGTTTAAATTCTTTGTACTGGTCATCATCTAAGCCAAAAGACGTCCACTGCTGGACAAAGGCCTCCCCCAAGGAATGGGGGGTATTTGCTGTAATCGCCACGCTTGGCAGGCGGGTTGGCAATCGCAGTAGGTTGAGTACAACCTCAGAGAGCTGCTGCTGCCTATCCTCTGGAATGGTCCCTTAGTCGGCTTTTACGACACCCACAGGAGGAGATGGCGTGGTGCAATTTTTTATTCCCGGCACCACACAGTGCTGGTCCCTATAATCTTATTAGATGTAGATATAGATATAGGTAATAAATATTGTCTTAACTATTTGTGTCATTTTTCAAATATACAAGACCTAACATTTAATATGATCAGAATGTAAAACAATCATTATGAAATAAGATTGAAATCTACATAATATAATTTATCCATTAATATCCTTCTCGTGGCTAAGCGCTAGGTAGAATGTACTGAACCCCAGTTATGAAATAGAAATAGTGTATCCTAGTTTTGATGAAGATATGTATAGTGCAACCCAATTTTGAAGTAGACATATTGTGTACCCTAGATTTGAAGTAGATATCGTCTGCAGAAGCTGGTGGAGAAGTTCCAGCACTCTTCTACTTGCCGCGCTTACGATCACTAGGATATTTGTTATTTAGTAAACTAGCCATGCATGGACTAAGAACAGAATAGAGTAGAAATACTTTTACATCACATTGGTAGATAACAAAAATAAAGTGAAAAAATAAAAATAAATAACAAATAGTAATAGAATGAATAAATCGAACTGGATGAATTTAACCAAAATTGGAATCAAATAGCAAAGGACCGCAATGGGTGGAAGAAGTGGAAGGAGGCCTTTGCCCAGCAGTGGGACAGCGCGGGCTAATCATAATAATAATAATAAATAGTAATTTAAGATACACGTGTGCTGCAAAAGGACAAAATAGCACAATCGCTTAGTGGATCAGTTTACATGTACACACAACTAAAGTGTATGAGCAAAAAACTGGTATTCTGCCATAACCCAGAAGTGGGTATGAAAGTAGGTAGGAGTTAGATTATGCTTAAGAGGGTGCCGCGCGGACGCAAAACTGCGAGTTTAGGCAAATAGCGAGCGAGCGGCGCGTGGCAGTGGTGTGACAACGGCGCACGACATGAATACGCACGCACACTAATAACTGTACAGAGTAGGCTGGTGATTTAATTGGAGCAATGTTTACTTTCATAAAATTTTCGTAAAATTTCGCAAATTCTTGTGTAAAAAATAATAAGTTTTAATATTTTCATATTCATATTTTTTAAGTGAAAAATTAGACATCAGTGGCCTACGGAATATCAATACAAACATTTTGATGTCGGATTATTGTTTCATGTGCTATATTTACAAAGTTTCTGAAGAAATAAGTTTTTAGATATCATTACTTTTACATATTGTTCATGCAGTTTCTGGGTATTGTTTCAAATTCCAAGACAACCATGGCCTTGTGAAAGGATCAAGCTAACTTACACTGGCCCTTTTAATATATATGACCTATTCAGCGCCTAGCACCAGTAAATTTCACGTAAATCGAGGTAAAGGGTATGTTCCGATATACACTGCGAGCACTGCTAGTGTAGAGCAGTGCTCCTACTGGTGACAAATTTGTTCCGTTATGGACTGACAGTATACTGCCGCTGTATCCTAGGGAAATATATGACGTCATAAATCGTCGCCATTTTTGTACTGTAAGCACTGGCATTTTCCTGGTAAGGTGCTCTCAATGCTTTGATCTCGTGATCGACAGCGTCCAGAAATTTAAAAACTTACATTGATTGACAGTATACTGGAATGTGTTCCGTTTTAAACAGTAACCAGTATTGCTAACTATAAAGGAACGGCTTCGCAGTATACTAAATTGACGTCACACCTTACAGTGCTCGCAGTGTATATCGGAACATACCCAAAGGTATAGATCGCCTGCACGTCAACCTATCCAAAACTGTAAAATTTTAGTCAAAACATTTTCATCCATAT
Organism: Eudonia mercurella; assembly: GCA_963082485.1. Classification (NCBI taxonomy): domain Eukaryota; kingdom Metazoa; phylum Arthropoda; class Insecta; order Lepidoptera; family Crambidae; genus Eudonia; species Eudonia mercurella. The sequence continues at coordinate 3,293,878 of OY720038.1, forward strand.
ATCTAAGGCATAAAGTTGAAAGTTTATTGAGTAGTAGGATGTAGTAGCAGGCGGGTGTCATAGTTTTGACGTAGCTATCGTCCGCAGGAGCTGGTGGAGAAGTTCCAGCACTCTTCTACTTGCCGCGCGGCGGTACTGTCCATAACCGCGGCCAGCTCGGGTCTCACGCTGACGGCAGCTAGCTTGGTGCTGTTTGCAGAGCTGCACTGGAACCCGGGGGTGAGGCCATACTAAATTAATTATTAGTTAAACAAAGTACAGCTAATTGCTTTTGAACCCCACTGTGATTAGTGGGCATGTCCTTCCCTTTTGATCTTTCCGTCCCTCTAAATCCCATAATAAAATATGCATATGCAGAAGGATCCAAATCCAAAAAATCTAAATTCTTTATTTACACTAAGAAATAAAGTACTAAAAGCTAGTAGCTCGAGGTAGGTATGTAGGTACAGTAGATAGGTATTCTTAGATTATAAGAGTAAGCCTAAAAAGAAACAATAATTATGTAAAATAAAAACCAAAAGTGTGCGTGCATGCGTGCGTACGTGCGAGCGTGCGTGCGGGCGTGTGTTTGTCGAATAACAAGAATTAATGGATGCAAGCGAACATGTTCTAGGCTGTGCTTTCTTACTGCATCCAAGCTAATGCTCAAGTGATTTAGCGGAAATAACACTGCACATTATTTTAATTACATTTTTGTCTGCCTATTGTAGTTATCAAGATGATGTAACCAAAACAGCTGGCCCACATTGGCTACAAATAGCCCAGAATAGAGATACGTGGCTTTTTTTAGAGGAAGCCTTTTAACCTGTGAAAATTTCAAAATCAACACGAGTATTTAAAAAAAAAAAAAAAAACACAAATGTTGAAAAAATTTCCACGAGCAGGATTTGAACCTGCACCCTTCTGACATTCCGGGTCAGGTGCTCTTCCAATTGAGCTATCGTGGTTCTAACCAGCCCGCCGAAATTATTCAACACTTTTTACTTTGTAAGCCAAAGGCGTCCATTCAATGTCAACAACTACCGTCATTAACATCCGATCATAATATTTTTACAAATATTAAAGATCAGTTAAGAAAATAAGCAAGCTATTTTATAAAATGTTCAAAATTTGCTTTAAAAATCATTTTGAACATTTTACGAGTATTTTAATTAAATTTACTTACATTATATAAAATTAAAAATTGTAAAAATCACAATGTATTGTGACTTGCAAGAAATATCAGTAACTTCAGTAACTACTGATGATACCCGGAATCCTCAACTGAGGATTCCGGGTACCTTCGGCCTTATCATTTATCATCAGGTGTGATGAAGGCCAATTGCTTACCCGTAAGATATAAAAATATGTAAGGCTTTTTTTTAATTTATTAATTACTATCTGACCCGGCGGACTTATATATATCAATGGTTCCCATGACAACAAAACAAACAAATCATTGTATTAAAAATTTAATTGTCGTTTTTAGTTTTTTTAATATAGCCTATGTTACTCAGCTCTAATGTAGCATTCTAATGGTGAAAGAATTTTTTAAATCGGTCCAGTAGTTTTTGCGTTTATTACATACATACATTCATACTTACATACATACATACATATATACATACATACCTACATACATACATACATACATACATACATACATACATACATACATACATACATACATACATACATACATACATACATACATACATACATACATACATACATACTTACATACATACATACAAAATTACAAAGGTTTCCTCTTTATAATATTAGTATAGATTGTACTTATCGTGGATCCTCCCGTCGCTGCGCAGATCCTGACGCAGGCGGAGGACCGCGCGCACCGCATGGGGCAGGCGCGCGGCGTGCGCGTGCGCTACCTGCTGGCGGAGCGCACCGCCGACGACCTCATGTGGCCGCTGCTGCAGCGGAAGCTCAACGTAAGTGCCACACACCTCACCGTCACTTTACTGAAGTTCACATCAACAATCATTCATTCCTGTCAAGTTAATGACGTTGACGTAACGTTGATGTTAGGCGCATTGGAAGCGTGCTGGGCCCATAACCTGATAGGCAAACTCAAGTGACAGCTTTCAAATTGTGTTGCGTTTAAATTTAACAATTCCAGAGCATTCAACGTAACAGCTCTATAAAACATTAATAGGGGAGGGGTGAGAGATGGGCTTCCGGTTCTTTCACTCACCAGACGAAATACAACAGTAACGAGTGCCATTGTGCCATAAACGAGGGCCATGTTGATTAATTTCGGCTAGTTGGATAGACACAATATTTTAAACACGTATATAGTCATTAACTTTATAAATTGTTTGGGTAAGTGTGGACGAGCAATGCGTTCGCTGGCGTTTAGAGCACGTTATCGCTTGTCGGTTATATCCGACGTAAATCACCTTATGGGCATAGGTTGCCAATAAGGTGATTAACCATTTATTTATTTATTTACCAAGGTACCAAATATATGTCTCAAGAACGAAGACAGAAAATATTTATAAAATTAAATAAAAAAAAGTCATTTCAACATTGTTGCTTAGTCTACAGTTTTTATTTATTTATTTATTCGTTTTTAGGAAACTTACAGCTTATATAAGTAATTTAGTAGCATATGTATTATAGGAAAAGACATGCCTTAAATAGTCGGAAGGGTGCAGGTTCAAAACCTGCTCGTGAAATTTTTTTCAACATTTGTGTTTTTGTAATTTTTTCGCAACAAAATTTGCGTTAAAAATTGTATAAACAAAAACATTTTATAAATAGCTTGCTTATTTCTTAACTGATCTTTAATATTTGTAAAAATATTATGATAGGATGTTAGTGACGGTAGTTGTTGACATTGAATGGGCGCCTTTGGCTTTCAAAGTAAAAATAGGAGTAGGGTAGTTGCATCCCCAACTAACTAGACGTGTTTGAATATCATCTTGTAAAAATATTTTTTAGTTTATTATATTTAATTGTTTTACTAGTGTTTTCAATTTTAAATAATGTCAACAAAGTGTAGCGGTTGTGAATCAACTATTTTTACCATCCAGTACATGGAGTGTTCAAAGTTGGAATGTAAGAAAACTTTTGATTTAAACTGTCTCTCTATACAAACAGACATTTTCGAGACATTTACTCAAGAATATAAGGATGAATGGATATGTCCAGAGTGTACCTGTTTGCAACCAAGAGGAGATAACTCAGATACTCCCATACGTAGTATTGGTATCAACAAAACTTTCACTCCTAGCACCTTCGTGACAACCCAGCGCGGAAGTCGCCGGCCGACTCAACCTATACAAAGAGGGGACAGTGAATGTGACGTACTAGCTGAAATCCGAGACTTTCGATCGGAAATAACATCGCGCTTCGACGAACAGGCTCAACAGTTCCAACAATTTTGGAATGTTCTCTCTAACACCCGGAACGAGTTAGCCGATGCTCAGAAAAAAATTAGGATCCTTGAAAGTAAGGTAAATACACTTGAGAGCTTAGAAGTTAAAGTACATGAAATGACCACTCGTAATCACGTCTTAACGAAACAACTGCAGTCACATAATGAATCTGTAAAACCCACCGCAAGCGCATACTCATACTCGGACGCAGCACGCGCAACTAATACGCAGCCAGCAGCGCTTAATACTAGTGAGGCCGATACCGACAAGTGTGGGGCCACAAAACGTATTGAAAAATCGTCGCCGCCGCCGATTGCAAAGCTGACGAGAGTGTCAGGTAATGACATACCTTTATTACAAGAACGAAAAGAAGATACAAGTGAGGTCAGATCGGATAAAAGTGATAGGAGAACAATGGTCAATAATAAGAACAATAATAATAATAAAAAGAAGTTAGAAAGCAAAAAGGTCCTAATGGGAGAAAGCTCAATATTGGATTTGCAGGCTGTGCAGCGGAAAAAACATCTACATATATGGCGTTTGCTGCCTACTACAACGGAGGAACAAATAAAAACACACGTTGTAAATGTGTGTGGGCCAGGAGTTGATGTTAAAGTCGAAAAGATAAAGCATAAGACTGCCAGGGACTATACATCATTCATTGTCGGCGTCCCGAAAGAAATGTTTGACAAATTAAATCAGCCAAGCATATGGCCTCAAGGAGCCGAATTTAGCGAATGGATTTGGTTTCGGAGACCTAGAAATGAAGCAAAAGAAGAAAGCTAGAATAACTGAAATATTTTATCAGAACGTCCGAGGTCTAAGAACAAAAACAATAAAATTTTTAGCTTTTCTTGAATCCGCGGGTTCCGATTTATTTGCTATTACAGAGACTAGCTGCAATGCATCGATTCATAATGCCGAGTTCGTCCTACCTGGCTATCAAATACGCTGTGATCGAGTTGATGGGCGTAAGCATGGAGGCGTCTGTTTAGTGGCCACACCGCGATTCGAGCTGCGACAAATACCCACTTCAAACAATGTTAACTTGGACGCTTGTGCATTCGAAATGGTTTGTGCTACCGTACATATTAAAAACAAAATGTTATTTGCATGTTGCGTGGTATATATACCGCCAAAAGCTGATACTGATAACTATATGACCATGTTTAATATTATTGAAAAAATATGTATTAAATACAACAATAATGTTATAGTATTAGGAGATTTCAATTTATATTCGGCTAGTATTGATGTGTGTAACTATTATGAATATTTAATATCGTTTTGTGAATTCATTCAGAAAAATAGTATACCGAATTGCAATGGTAGGCAGTTAGATTTAGTGTTGAGCGGGGGCGGTGTAAGCGGCGCGGTGTCAGTGAGCGCGTCTGAGGGCTTGCAGCCTGTGGATGGTTACCACCCGCCACTTGCCATCTGGGTGTCGAGTGCTGACTTCGGCGCACACAGTTCTGGGGATGACCGGTTGAACTATTCGCGCGAGAAACAATGGAATTTCTCAAAAGCCGATTTTCTTTTATTGTATGATAGTGTATCATGCATAGATTGGAGTGAACTGTACAGTATTAAAGATCCTGAGGAACTGTTAAACTATTTTTATAACACTATTAATAGAATAATTGACGATTGTGTTCCGATAAAAAAGCAAAAGCCTGTAAACTCGAGGTATTGCTACCCTGAGTGGTACACGGCCGAGGTTATTCGTGACATACAGGTGAAGTATAGACTACATAAGCGGTACAAGGCGAGTGGATCGAGTGATGATTATAACGAGTTCTCCCAGTGCAGGGCGCGAGTTAAGAGAGCGGTGGAACTCGCGCATGACCGCTATAGGGATCGGGTGCAATATAATCTGGCACAAGATCCTAAGGCGTTTTGGAACTTTGTAAAAAATAAAAGAACAAATTCCCAAAAACAAAAACTAACGAAAGATGGACGAGTTTTATCTGCACTCGAAGGGGCGCAGGAATTGTCAAAATTTTTCTGCTCCGTTTACAACTCTGAGCCCGCGGTGCTGGACGTAAGTGCGGCCAGCGCGACGCCGGCGGTGGCGGGTGCCGGCGGTGCGTGGGTGCAGGTGCGCGAGCTACAGTTGACTGACGTGCGGCAGGCGCTGGCGAAGCTCAAGCCTAAACATTCCACTGGACCAGACGGTATACCTCCTTTTATTTTTAGAGATTGTCGTGAGGTACTCGCTGCTCCGCTGCTGCACATCTATAATGTCTGTCTCGATTGTGCTGTTTTTCCCGATCGATGGAAGCTGACTAGAGTGGTCCCGGTACCTAAGGGTAGGAGTGGTACGGAAACGAGTGACTACAGACCGGTTGCAGTCCTGTGTACCCCGGCGAAAGTTTTAGAGTCAGCGATACATGCTTCCTTATACTCGCAGGTGAACGCTCAGTTATCTGACGCGCAGCACGGGTTTCGTCCCGCACGGAGTACTACGGGGAACCTACTTCAGCTGATGACGCAGGTGGCACCAGCGGTGGACAGTGGTAGTCAGGTGGATGTCATTTATTTCGATTATCGAAAGGCGTTCGATACAGTCGACAATGACGTCCTGCTCATGAAACTGGCCAATGCGGGCTGCACGCCAAAAACGCTGTCATTTTTTGCCAGTTACATGAAAAACAGACGCCAGTATGTCAACTGGGATGGTCATAACTCGGAACATTACTACACTAGATCAGGAGTCAGTCAAGGGAGTAATTTGGGGCCTCTCGAATTTGTTTTAATGGTGAACGACCTACCGGACGTCACGCTGGATTCGACCTGCCTTCTCTTTGCTGATGATCTAAAGCTGGTATTGGAAATACAGAACGGTTACGACTGTGCTAAACTGCAGGCGGACATTGACAGGGTGGCGGACTGGAGTCGTAGGAACCGGTTATGCTTTAATCTTTCTAAGTGCTCGGTAATGTCATTTACTTTGTCACGAGACCCTGTTCATTTCCAATATTGCTTAGATGGTGCTCCTATGCAGCGGGTGACTGAGGTGAGAGACCTTGGAATTCATTTTACTACCAATCTGTCTTTTCGAGAGCATATAATTAAGGTTTGTAAGAAGGCATACCGTAATTTGGGATTTGTGTTGCGTCAGTGTGAGGGATTTACAAATTTAAATGCAATAAGAGCTTTGTATGAAGCACTGGTAAAAAGCCACTTGGAATGCAATGCATTTATTTGGAGTCCTTCTGAGGCTAAATATAAATTAATGTTAGAACGAATACAAAACAAGTTTACAAGATTTCTTTATCTTAAATTATATGGAGTATATCCATTTTACCCGTTAATGTATCCGACATTATTTGTTCTCGGCATGGTGGGCTACAACAAATTGGAAGTCAGAAGAGAATTAGGGCTGGCTACATATATAATAAAATTGTTACGTGGTGTTTTGTTCAACCAAGGAGTGTTGCAATCTGTGAAGCTGTGTGTGCCGGACCGGTACGTGTGGCGCAGGCGGCGCCCGCCACTGCTCGAGGTGCCGCGGGCGCGGACTAACATTTTGAAAGAAGCGCCAATTACCCGAGCCCTGCGCACTATTAATAAAGTCGCTGACGATATTGATATATTCAACTGCTCTCTGAATGAATTCACAAAAGTCACGTTGTATGTTCTTTGTTATAGAAATAGTTAGATAATAAGGATCTACACTATCGCATTAGGAATAAGTATCCTGTAATGATAGTTGTAAGGTTGTAAATAAATAAATAAAATAAATAAAAATAATAGTGTTGAATAATTTCGGCGGGCTGGTTAGAACCACGATAGCTCAATTGGGAGAGCACCTGATCCGGTATGTCAGAAGGGTGCAGGTTCAAATCCTGCTCGTGGATTTTTTTCAACATTTTTTATGTTTTTGTTTTTATGGGTCTTACAAATAAACAAAGAATCCGGAAGAAACAAAAAAACACGGAGTAACTACTCCGTGTTTTGTCTCTTTTACTCAAATTTAAAAATGACGTTTACATGACAGGAACAAAACATGGAATAACTATTCGGAGTTCTAGACTAATCTTTGTTTATTTGTAAGGCACTATGTAGTATATGGAGTGTGGTTGAACATTTATTGAAGAAATTTGACATTTTTGGGTAGATTGATGTGCAGGCGTATGTGCGAATGACGCACTCAATTAAAATTATAAAATATATATATATATATATATTTAAAATTGTTGCAGTGAACACATCAATTGTTATTAAAAATTAAATGAGTTTTTTAATGCAAAAGAGTAATATTGTCCATTTAACTATATATTCTATTCATTAGAATATTAATTCTCATACACAACCAGTGACTCAGTATACAGGGTGATTTCTTCAAGTGTAGGTACGTTATTATTATAACCACAACAATGGGTAATCTTATCTGCACAACACATAATACTCTAATTTATTTATTTCATAGGTTTTGTAACGTTACACGTATTGTATATTTTTAGCCGCCTCTGTAGTGTAGTGGTTAAGACCACCGGTATCAGATCCAGAGGTCGGTTCGATTCCCAGCGAGAGAAATATGCTTGTGTACTCGTTTTGGTTAGTGGTAGAGCTTGTTTGTCCGTCTGGCCAGCTATCACAATCTTATCTTAATATGTCGCCATAACATCAATGTTTGTAGCATTGTTGTGTTCCGGCAGCTTGAGATAAGATAGTGCCTCAGTAGTTGAGAATTCCGAGTGAAGTGCGCTTCCTCTATTATTGGCCTTATCATCACTTAACATCAGGTATGATGAAGGAACTGTGCTTACCGGTAAGATATAAAAAAACTATATTTTAAATTTAATTTTTATCAGGTACTGAACGACGTCGGGCTGAGTAAAGACACGTTCGAAGGCGCCACAATGAAACACCAGGTAATATATAATTGTTTCTATAAATGTATTTGTTTAAATACCGCTGCTGTAATATCAACTGAATCTGTTTTTTTATATGTAAACCGGCATAGTATGCTTCACTCGAATGGGCAAAATATAGTTATCTTTAAAAAAAACGAGCAAGCCTTACAGTAGTCGCTTTTGATGTGTAATATTTGACATCTCACCTTAGTAACAAGCAATTTTAAGACATTTGATATATCAAAATGACCTTTGTTATTCAAATGACACAATATGTCACATATAATAATAATATGTCATGTTCATAATATCGATTTTAAATTTACAAAATGACGCGCGATTGCGCGCTTCCCCGGCTTCTTGTTACACTGTTTCACATACTTCCGTCCCATTTCACGAAATCACTTCCACATGTTGCATAAATAGAAAGCGAGCGAAAAGATATTACACATCAAAAATAGTTGACACTTGCGGACTCAAAAGACTAGAAAACCATTAGTGGTTGACGTCATCATTATAATATTAGTTCCCTGCTGGACATAAGCACAAAACAAGGAGACTGCAGAGAAGGTAAGCTTCATACAAACGCGCTCCAGCAACACATACATCCGATCCGATCCGAACCCTTCGGAGAATCTGGTAGGGCACGGGGACGCGTACTAGTGCGGGATGCCGTTCCCTCTAGAAAACCTCCGAAGGTGATTCGTTTCACACGGCTTGAGGAACTCTTTAAGTTTCTCGCCGCCCCCAAACAAGCCCGGTGAAGCTGAAAATGCCGTCTGTGGCAATCAGCAATCACTCGCCAAAAAAAAAAGAAATAATAAAAGATTCCAAGATACGTGTCCGTGAGAGGGTCTTCGTGTGCGTTGCTCGACCGCGGTATGTATAAAGCTTACCTTCTAGGGTCTCCTTATATTGTGACCTCTAAACCCGTTCTTTGGCTGTTCTTTGGTTAACATATTATTTCTTATTTCCAGGAAAGCAAGTGTAACATTACGCAGTATCTGAGCCCTGGCAACTTTAAAAACCAAAACGATTATATACCGGGTACAAATATACGTAAAGGTTCTCTGAAATCGGATGGTGCTAATTCCTCTGATTGCATTAAAAATGGAACTGTGCCTAGTGCTTCGGAGAATGGAGAGAGTAGCAATTCGTTAAGTATTAATGAGACTGATGGACAAATAGATCCTTTCTGTGATGATATAGTACTAGAGGAATCCTTTTTGGAGGTAGACGATGATGATGAACTGTTGGCTAACTTAGATTTATGATATTTAATGTGTTATTGATTTAGTTAATTTATTAATAAAGTGTTTCTATTCTATTGTTGTTTATTTGTTTATCCTAATATTTTATCTAACTTATTGTTTCATGTCGTAAAATTCAGGTGGTAATATCAAAAGACTGACGTCATGACCACCGTTGGGACTTTACAATTAATTAAAGTAATTTAAAGATTTAACATCTTTTGTAAAATTTTTTTTATAGATACGAATAAACATGTCAAATTTAATAATATGTGGGGGACCTATTGCACATCACAATAGAAAATCATATTTTTTTTATAATTTTCCAAAGTTGTCAAAGAGTAGGTACATCATAATTATTTAAACAAAAAAAAAAGTCACGCATTATACCAAAAATAATGTAATAATTTATTATAACAATAACAACAGGTAAAAACAGTACTTTTTACATAATAACACAGTCATGTTGTATATCAGTAAAAACTGACACCGCCACTTGGCATTAAAATACAATACACAATATAAAATTAAAGAATATGCTCGTGTTTATGGTGGTTTGTACTGAAACACGTCTTCGCTAATAATATTTAACCTCTAGTCTGTCTGTCTGTCTGTCTGAATACCAGACACAATAGAATTTCAATTATCGCCGTAGATCCATGTTCCGACATACCAAAACTTAAAACTAATAAAACTAAAAAAAATCAAATAAACTCATGACAATGACTACAGAAAGAAACCACACCAAATAGCAACACAAATACATCAGTTTGTTCTGTTTTTTCTAAAGAACCTTGTGATCTATTGGAAAGAGATAGGTAATACATATGTCACATTTTCTAAGCCCTAGATTTTATTTTGAGGTTAAGTTTAGCTGTAGTCGTATTTAGCGTATTGTGGTGCAAACCAGCCTGATTAGTAACACTAATTCGATACAAAGTTGACCTCTTCGCAGGCGCCATCTTTCAATTTACTCTTGCCCGCACACGTCAATAGGCAATCATTGTTATAAGTGACACCTTCAGCGCTGCACACAGGCGCTAAATTCCTCGAGCAAGTGCATGAAAAGTCCTCACCTTCATTATTGACGGTGACGGGTTTCTCAACCTTATCCTCGCAAGGTCCCGTGTGGGATACTCCTAGTCTTGAATTAGCTTGAGTAGCGCAGTTCAGCATACAGGCATTGCTGTAAGTAGCGCCGTCGGTACCGCACACTGGCTTTTTCTCCTTCGTGCAAGTGCAAGGAGGTAGTTCGACGATCTTCACCTCGTCGCAGCTACCATCGCTTTTGACTTCAACCTTTTCGCAATTGGCTTGGCAGGGGTTTGCGTAAGTTTTCCCGTCGGTGCCACAGACCGGTTTGTACTCCATGGTGCATATGCAACCTTCTTCGACTTTGTCGCACGGACCTTTTTTGGCGATGTCGAGGTCGCCGTTAGAGGTGCGAGCGCAGTTTAGCATGCACTGGTTGGGGTAGGTGATGCCGTCGGTGCCGCACACTGCCTTAAACTCCCGCGTGCAGATGCATGGTGGTAGGGCTGTGCTCGACGCCACGTACAACGCGCCGATTAGCAGGATTCCTGGTGAAGTAAAGAGTCTGTTATTATCAATAGTACGAGTAGTAGGCAATAGTGTAATTATACTATCTGAATCCCGAGAAAATGCCTCCATCATTGAAATCAAGTCATCGCTATAATTGATAAATATGAGCCTTTTCACCACGCTTGCTAAATGTGGGTCAAATATCATCATCATCATCATCACCAGCTCATTTCATGTCCCCACTGCTGGGGCACGAGCCTTCCCTATAGATGGATAGGGAGAACGGCCCAAAAACCACCACGCGGGCCCAGTGCGGATTGGTGGTTGATAACGACTGCTGACGCAGCCGGGACCAACGGCTTTACGTGCCTTCTGAAGCACGGAAGAGCTCAAGATGATAAATTTTTTGGTCACCCATCCGATGGCCTTTTGCGAAAGTTGCGTAACCTTAGCAATCGCAGACCGGGGGTGTTAACCACTGCGCCATCGAGCTCCTTAAATGTGCGTTTGATAAACTCGGGATATATATCGAAAAATCTGGATCACCTAGGAATTGGACCCAGGACTTCCGAATGTCGAGTATAGCTTTGCCACACGGCTACCGAGGTGTTTTAATCAGTTCATTAATTAGTCGACCCATAAATGTCCTATTGCTGGGTTCAGGTACAGTATGGAACCAAATTAGCCTTCTCAAAATCGTAACCTCAGGTATACCTACTCTCTATTGTTCTTAGGTATCAACAAAACGGTCCGACGACAATGTTTCCGTTCCGTCCATTTGTATGAAACTACGGCTAGGTCTTTCCCACATAAATACTAGCACACGGGAATTTGGTGAGTATGCTGGGGGAAGAGGGGTAATGTTATTTTGCGAGCGTCACTTTGGTAAAACTGTCACAGGATACAAGGTGCCTAGTTCGAGTTTCATTCGCTATTCGATCACGTTAACGAAAACGAGAATTTGTATGACCAAATTTAAACTCTTCTCGTATGCCGCCAGGAGGCGCTGCTTCAATGCCATACAAATTTTCGTTTTTGTAAACTTATTCAAATGAATACGGAAAGTAAACAAAACTCACACTAGGTACCCTGGTAGGCCGCTAGTATATTGAGAAAATTCAAAATTCAGTTTAGGCTACAAGTAGCTCCTATGAAATGAATGTCACTATGCCATCGGTTCGTAAGTCTACAGAGGCGACCTTGTACTTAGAAGAACCGGCAAGAGATTCAGCAAGGCATTCTTTTCTCCTTTACAGCATCAAAACATTGGAAATTTGTAGGTATTGTTGTTAGTCCATGATATTTATAAATAAAGATTGCCTATAATGAACTGGTAGGCTACTCTCGACGCAAACTCAATCTCAATACAATTCCAATCCCAAATCTAAAAAATTCAAATGGCACTCTTAAAAGCGGTAATAGCGCTACATTGGAATTAAATTGCTTGGAAATTGAGTAAACAAATTATTATCGAGATGGGGCGTTCCTTAATTGCGAAACTTATCCAAATATCGAGAGATATTAATCCCATTGGAATTGTATTGAGATTGAGTTTGCGTCAAGAGTAGCCTACCTGATCCTTGTAAACTAAAGATGTTAATTACGGGTGTCGATGACGTAGTTGTTGACGTTATATATTATTATATAAGGCTATGAGTAGCCTTATTCAATGTCAACACAAAAAATAAATCACTGTGCAAGCCCTTTGGCTTACACAGTACCTACTTACCTAATTTATTGTGTTGACTTTTGCACGGGTCTGATACCGGCTAGATTGATTAGTTGGTAGCTTAATTGGCAGAATCATGATAGGAAATATTATCTTATTAACACTCTTTCTTAATTTAATTCTTACTATAGTAATATTGCAAAAAAATTCATTATAATAATATATTATTATCTATATAAATAAAGGTAAGTACATATAAAACGATGTTTATTTTAGAACTCATTATAATGAATAATTTACTTACAAAGAATATTTTAACGTTCATCATCATCAGCTCATTTTATGTCCCTATACTGCTGGGGCACGAGCCTTCCCTAGGGATGGATAGAGAGGATAGGGATCGACGGATGGATAGGGATTTTGACGTTATTTAATTTTAATTTGGTTTGTATATCCTAGGTGTGGTTTAACCTTGACCTTTGAAACAACGCTGGCTAATGACATAAACTAGCATTTAAAATAATCGACAGAGAAACCTGTGTTTATTATTAGCTTCATTTTAAGAGCAGTCGCTCAGATTGAGGAAGGTCATGGGATTAAGTCCAAACTATTACAATTTCACTAGTTATCAACTAAACAAGTTTGGTTTATATTTTAATTCAATTCTAAAGTTTAAATAATAATGGTCACGACCATTGTGGTGGTGTCTTTGTACTATATAAATGATAAAAATGATTTGATTTCATATTTTATATGAAGTTTGTAGCATTGTCAAGGATATTCGAACCGGTGACAAATTCTCACGCTTTAACAGTGCTCTTTTTTCTCTTATTCAAAGTCACTGTAACTTATTTTTGAAAACGAAAATTCTTAAATCGTATATGTGTACATATCTTAATAATCAAACTGTAAATAACGCATAAAATATTACCTATATTTCATAGTGTTTCTCATGTCACTTTTAATTTCGAGATTACCGGTAACCAAAAATCGCCTCCCAGGCATAAAATTTTTGAATGTTTTGTGTTCGATCACCCATCCAATGATTCACTCGAGTTGCTTCAGAAAATGAACGTGTTAGTGTTATCAATGCCATGATAACTGTTTTTCCCGCTTAGCATTGCGCTAATAACCGCTATTGTGATCGATCACGCAACTGTTGTGTCAGCTTTTTCCGAGGCTATACGTTATTATGTTGTTGTTGACACTTTGGACAGTCAAAGGAATTATAAAAAACTAAGTAAACTATAGATACTTCTTTTTACTTACTAGTAAATACTAATAGTAAGTAGAAGTATACACCGAGGGATTTTAGTGGTTGTTTTCCCGCAGGTGGGTAGATCAGACCATGAAACTGAACAACTTTCCCCAAGAAACATAGATCAAAAAACGAGATAATTTTTTCACTTTTCTATACAAAGCCTCTATTGACCGAGCATGGTTTGAATGGAAAAGTTAAAAAATTATCTCGTTTTTTGACCTATGTTTCTTGGGGAAAGTTGTTCAGTTTCATGGGCTGATCTACTCACCTGCGGGAAAACAACCACTAAAATCCCTCGGTGTATACTAGGTAGTATATATAGGTACAGGGGGCGATTTTTGTATCTCACTGGTGAGCACAAAATAAAAAGTGTCATGAAATACACGTATGTAATATAATTATTTTTGCATTATTTACATTATTATTAAGATAAATATCGTTTGAGAATTTTCTGTGACAATAATAAAGTGTGGCTGATGATAATAATAATAATAATAAGTTTACCAGTGACCTTGAATAAGAAAGAAGGAGAACACTTATCTGATACATAGCGTGAGAAATAGCCTATCATTAAAATCAAGTCATCGCTACACTTGATGGGTATCGCGTGCCAAATACGACTAAAGTGCTATGACATATACTTCCGAAGGTCCCGGGTTCAATTCCCAGGAATTGAACCCGGGACCTCCGGATGCCGGGCCGAGCTAATGGAGTCATAAAAAATTGGTTGTCTGTAAAGTCGGTTTACTGACGATAGTTGAACGTGACAACGTCTTAAGAAGGTGTCGGGAGGTGTTGGGGGTGTTGGGGGTACGTACCGCGGTGGCGATGCCGGCTACGGGCTTGCACAGCAGCCTGCAGCAGCCCGTCGAACAGGTAGGCGGGAGGAGTTGGGGGTGTCGGGAGGTGTTGGGGGTGTCGGGGGGTGTTGGGGGTACGTACCGCGGTGGCGATGCCGGCCACGGGCTTGCACAGCAGCCTGCAGCAGCCCGTCGAACAGGTAGGCGGGAGGAGTTGGGGGTGTCGGGAGGTGGTGGGGGTGTCGGGGGGTGTTGGGGGTACGTACCGCGGTGGCGATGCCGGCCACGGGCTTGCACAGCAGCAGCAGCCCGTCGAACAGGTAGGCGGGAGGAGTTGGTGGTGTCGGGAGGTGTTGGGGGTGTCGGGGGATGTTGGGGGTAAGTACCGCGGTGGCGATGCCGGACACGGGCTTGCACAGCAGCACGGCTAAATTTCTATTTAGCCGATTGTGCTTCTTTGTCGCTCGTTCCGCGCTCTCGCTTGCACTTCAAGCCTTACATGGAACGCCTCAGAGCGAGGTAACGCCGAACTTTTTCGTGCGTGCAGCCGGCTCTATCGAATTATAAGACGTTGTCACGTCAAAAAAGTTACATTTTGTTATTTTTTATTTCCGAAACTGACAACCGCTAAGCGTTCATTCACCTTACCATGACTAGTAAGGTTAAAGGTGGAAATACCCGCTTCACCTTGAATATATCTTTCTGCCATCATCATCATCAGTCCTACCTATCATATATCAAAAAAATAGATTGCTACTTGTTAAATAAGATTAGTGGTAGTTAGCCAGGCGGACTTAAAACGGGCCTTACCACTAACCAAACAGAGAACAATCATAATTAGCACTATCCATAAAAATTAAGAACCTTTTTTTATAGATAGGGCTAATACAACTTTCTTCATTTGAGATTAATTTGACCAATAAAATAAATATTGTTTGTTCCAGTTTCCAGATTGGTCTTTACTCGGAGAAACGACTGTGATTGCTTTGTTACTTCATAGTTGGCCGATAAGGGTGGTATAACTAATATAAGGATAAATAGCTGTAAAATAATAAAAATAAAGTTATCTTTAATGAGATGCCTTGTGTAAACTATCGCAAACAATGTACAGATGCCTACACATCAACATATGCAAAACTGTCACATTTCTTCAATAAATGTTCAACCATATGTCATTGTCGTAAAGGTCCAAAGTCTATTGAGGAAATTTGACAGGTAATCTTTTGCGCAGGCGCGTGTACTTTGAAAATTAACTCACGTTTATTTTAGACAATATTATCAGCCTTACAAATAAAAACTCAATATTCCGAACTTATTTCTTAGTTGTTCAAAATTTATTTAATTTGTGAAACACAGGTAGTTATGATCTGCCTCAAGAGCATACAAAATATATTAAAATTACAATAAATTTAATAATAGTTTCACTGAGAATTGTTATGACACCATATGTTATGTTAATTTAATACAAAAATAAATTATATATTTTATTAAACTATAAAATAACTATATCTTTAATAAAAAGTTAAAATTGGCAGTTTCAGCTTTTCTGTATAACTAATTATTTATTACTAGTGGTCGCCCAGTGTTCGAAATTCGACCGTAAATTTATTAAGGCTGCACGGATTAAAACATATAAAAGATAGAATGTGAGTTTGAATTGGCATTGACAGATGTCGAATACGTGTGTCAGTGTCAAATACATATGCGTGTGTGTCAAATTCATGGTAGTGTGTGTAATGTTGTTTTTGTTGATTTAATGTATTTTTTATGCATAATTTAAAAAAATATTAACATTCAGACAACCTTCTCTATATAAACTATAAGTGTGCGAAATTTCATACTCCTCCGCCCGTGCAATTTTCGTAAAAACGGCTACAAAGTATTTGCTTCACGTATTAATATATAGATAATAGGTATCCGACAACAATGACGTAACGTAATTACTACCAATACAAAACCAAATCATATATTGTCAAAAGTCGCAGGAGCGTAGCGGTTGAGCCGGCCGATTTATCGCACCAGACTGCCTTGACCCTGCCCGGCCCGCATAATATTTACAAAATATTTAAAAGTTATCTGTTTACAATAATATTTTCGTCAATTCCGTAAGTACTTAAATAATTCTCCAAACTTCTTTATCTCGCATGGTTACTGACGTACCTAAATAGGATGAGCTCCGGGTGCCAAGTGCGAGTTTCATTCGCTATTAAAACGAGAATTTGTATGGCAAAATGTTAACTCTTCTCGTATGCCGCCAGGAGGCGCTGCTTCAATGCCATACTAATTTGCGTTTTCGTAAACGTAATCGAATGAATACGGATAGTAAACAAAACTCACACTAGGCACCCTGAACCAATCATTTCAGTGTTCAAAATTAGTATGGCATTTTAGCAGCGCCTCCTGGCGACAATCGAGAAGAGTTAAAGTTTTGCCATACTAATTCTCGTTTTCGTTAACGTGATCGAATAGCGAATGAACTAGCACTAGGCACCCAGGACTTAGGACAGGAAATAATAGTAGGGTAGGGTAGCAATATATTTTTGATACCAGGGGGAAATTCTGCGAAAGGGATATTTTGCGAAAGTTACGTTTTGCGAAAGGGACGTTTTGCGAAAAGGACATTTTGCGAAAGGGACGTTTTGCGACCAGGGGACATTCTGCGACGGAACGCACCCGTTTTCGACAGGAATCAGTGATTGAGATACAAGCTACCTGTGCTGTTCGTATCTGCCGTCTCGTAAGATTTTAATGAAAATCTGTGTTTTTTTTGTTGGTGTGTCGAACACTGGGTTTAAAATGTCGAACATTGGTACCACTACTTGTAAAGGAATCAATTGAGGTAAACTGAGTGGTACCTCTCATTAAAATTAGGTTTTCGTCTCGTCTAATACCTTTTCAAGATTTATATCTACAACAATACAATAGTCACATAAAAAGTTGACTGGGGCACAGACTGGAATGAAAACTTACGTGAACTAATTCAGCAAGTTCTTTATTTGTAGGGCCGTGTTCATAGTAATAAGAATAAACAATTATTATTATGTGTGTACTGTGTACCATCAATTATTAACGGATGTATTAATAACAATTGAACAATGATTGGCACGAGGATCCCAGGGATACCGGTAGACATTTTGCACGGTCGCGTGAATATAATTAACTTGCCATGTCCATTGTTCGCCATATATATATTTGTCATGCTGTTTTTATTAGTATAGTGTACCTATTTTGTTCAAAACTTTTTGTTGATTTTAATTGTTGGCGACTTACGAGTCGCGTGCGACGACGATGCCAAACTCTTTGTTTGGTGTGACTTAGAAATATAAATTTTATAATATTTTTATTGTACAATTGAAAACAAAAGAGATGTTAAATTAGCATTAACTCTGATCTATGAATCTAACAGGCTAGCAGTCTAGCTTTAGCCAAATTAGACTCTTCATTTCTAATAATATTAACTATTATATTTTGAAAAAAGACAAAGTGTTGAAAAACTTCCACGAGCGGGATTCAACCCGCATCCCCTATATGCCTACGATAGCATAGTTGACAGTGCACCTGACCCGGCGTGTCATGGGGTGCGGGTTCGAATCCCGTTCGCGGAATTTTTCAACACTTTGTCTTTTTTCAAATTGTAATTTGTTCGCAACAAAATTTGCGTAAAATTATATGTAAATCAACTATTATATTGTAATAATATTTTTGTTAGCAACATGCTGGATTTTTGTACGTAGTCATAAGATGTCTGTTTGAAAATGCATTAAATAAAAAAAAACTACTTACCGAATTTGGAGATCATCTTTATCAGTTTCCGGGTAAAGATTAAAATAATTAAGATGTTCAGAGAAACACAACGTATTTTTTATGCGGAGTTACAGAGCGCTCGCTTCACAGTGATACCGGTTCTGTGGTGCAAGTTTATATATATATGAGTTAAATTCTGCCATCCCGTCTGTTGTGAATTGTGACAACACTGTGATTCCCCGACGCGTCACGGCTGAAGTATTGTAGCGTGTCGTCGTCAAACCATTTGCAGGAAGTCTCATGATTCGGCTTCCTTGAATCGAGAGCTTGTTGACAATATTCTGGGCTGAACTGTGCGATTTTTTTTGCTATTTGATCACGTCAATGAAAACTTTTATGTACCTACCTATGGCAAAATTACTCTCTCTTTCCGTTTGATACCGGAGTGCGAGTTTTATTTGATGCAACAAATGCTGAGTGAAGTCCCCTTTTAGAAATATTTTGTTTTTTTACCTAATTAATTTTCATTTCATTCGAATTTATTCGATGATGTGATGTTAACGAAAACGAGAATTTTGTATGGCATTGAAAAACCGTCTCCACTAGGAGACATGTCATCGGCCCCCCGCCATTAAAATGAGGGTCCCCGAGGAGAGGGAACAAAGGCCTACCACTGTGCCGTTGGAAAGGATGGAGATGGCTGATGAGTCTCCATCCGGAGCGGAGGCCTTACTCCCGGAGCCTCCCTCTTTATCTCCCCCTAGAGATGACACCCCCCCGAATACCATTTCCCTTGGAAAGGGTGCTGGGAGGGTCCCGGGCGTTGGGGTGGTGGTGGAGGTACTGAGAGACCGGGAAAGCCTGAGGGAGGGCGAGGGGGAGTCCGAAAATGATGAGGCAGTCGCACAATCCCCTACTCTGCCCAGAGGGATCAGACGGTCTGCCAGGCCGGCCAGGCAACCGCCTGATATGAATAGGGAGCGCCGATAGTGCCGGGTTCTGTCCCGGTACGCGCCGCAGTCTCCCAGTGGAGCCGTGCCTCGTCCGCCGCACACCGAGCTCTCGGTAGTGGCAGATGGGGCTCTTCTGTCTTGGGTGGTACACTCTGTGCCACTCTATGTCTTAAGTTTAACTTCTTCAATGCTGTGTTATCAGTACGTGCCCGTGTACTGGCGCGCGGCCGTCAAGGCACATGTTTCCCTTTCGAGGGAAGAAGTGTGCGGAGATGGCCGTAGGTTGGTACACGGGCGCAGGGTGGCAGCCGCGGTTTTAATCCCGTCGGGACGCGTAACGTGGTTGTCGCCTTACTTAGTACTCGGATTGCCGTCCCCCAGGGGTTTAGTGGGTATCCCCCTCCGTCTCGCCCTCTCAGCCGGGACTTCTTCCTGGCAGCTGACTTGAGGCTTCTCGCCTCGTCAGTGGGTGCGGAAAGGCGGACGGGTGAGTCCCACATAACCGAGGGCCTCTTCAAGGCTCCGGTAGTCGTAATGACTTCCCCTGGGACAAAAAAAAAAAAAAAAAAAAAAAAAAAAAAAAAAAAAAAAAAAAAAAAAAAAAAAGGAGACATGTCACTAGACAAACGAGGAAGACATTTTGCAAAACATATTCTCGTTTTCGCTAACGTGATCGAAGGCCAAATAAAACTTGCACTATGCATAGACACTTAGGAGACGCTGCTTGCATGCTTTATAAATTCTCGTTTTCCTTATCGTGGCAAATAAAAGTCGCACTAGACAGTCCATGTTGTCAGTTTCGAAGTTGTTAGTAAACAGTACCAAGAGGAAATCTCCAAGGCCCGAATGTTGGAAATAACTTGAAGATCGGTAAACAGATGTTTGTTACGTAATCCGCTTTGGTGATACTTTCGTTTCTCAATGTTGATTTATTTATTACATATTAAAAACAATTGCACCTTAAAAAGTATTTTAGTAACAACAATGATGTTATAACAATGTTATAAAACCGACAAATGATTTATTAAAATTTTACATAACATTTTTGTTACTAACATAGTTTTTATATTTTTATTCATCACCACCATCATATCACCAGCTGATTTTATGTCCCCATTGCGGGGGCACGAGCGCACGAGCCTTCTCAATGGATGCATAGGGAGAACGGGCCAAAAACCACCACGCGGGCCCAATTACAGTTACTAACGACTGCTAATGCAACCGGGACCAGCGTCTTTACGGGCCTTCCGAAGCACGGAGGAGCTCGAGATGGTAAACTTTTGATCACCCTTCCGACGACCGGCCTTTTCACGGTAACCACTGCGCCCCATCGAGCTGCTAAGTTTTAATTGTTACAGCCAAAGTATCAAATGGTCTGAAATAAATTATTTTATTGTCATTAGTCGCGACTGGAATGCAGGCAGACGACTTTTAAACATTCACCAACAGCAGTAGCGTGCGCTCGTTAGAAACGGCTGGTGTGTTTGAGTTTGATCGTGCAAGTTAAGTAACTTACGCAAGGTCATCACTGGATGGGTGACCTAAAATATTTCTCTCGTTGGTTTTGGAAAGTAGTTAAAGCCGTGCGTCGTCTTGTCGTTATTGCCGCTTTTCTAAATATATTTAGGAATTAAGTATTATTTTTAATGCATTAATAAATAAAAGTATTACTGCATGACGATGATGAATAAAATGCAGTAGAGGAGAATTGTCTATAAATGGACTACTCAATGCAGAAGATGAGCAATAAAAATATAATGTTATATTTTTCGTTTCGTTTATGAAAAAAAAACTCATTTTACAAAACAGTTACAAAAGGCAGCTCCACAGTCAAGGCTTAAGATTTACGTACGTCAATATGAGTCTTGCAAAGGCCCGGGTGATTCACGCCCAGCGTGGAGTCGTCCTTCGTGGCGCAGTTGAGCAGACACACGTTGGCGTAGGTGCGGCCGTTGGTCCCGCACACCGCCTTGCCCTCCTTCGGGCAGGTGCAGGTCGACTCACACGAACCCACCTTCGCTAACGTTTGCCCAGCACACCCCAACAGGCACTCATTGTTATACGTGACGCCGTCAGTGCCACACACCGGCTTGAAGTTCCTCGTGCACGTACAGTCGGGCTGTTCTACTACTTTCACGCCGCCGCCGTCGTCGCTGCCGCAAGCCCCGGACCGCGCCACGCTCAAAGACGAATCATCTAACGTAGCGCAGTTAAGTAAGCACACGTTCCCGTATGTGACGTTGTCCGTTCCACACACTGGAGACTTCTCAGCGGGACATGTGCACGGGGGCTCGCACGCACCCTCTTTCAGTAACTCCACTCCGGCGCACTCCAAAACGCATTCGTTAGAGTAAGTGTTGCGATCTTTACCACAGACAGGCTTCGAATCGCTCCTGCAAGCTCTGCAGCCTGGTTGCTCCACAATGAGTATGACACCTTCGGATAAGCTGTGGTCGCAGGGGCCGACGCCGGCTATACTCAAGCTGGAATCGTCTTTAGTGGCGCAGTTCAGCCAGCAAGTGTTGTCGTAGGTGACGCCGTTGCTGCCGCAAACCTGTTTCTTAACATTAGGGCAGGCGCAAGCTGGTTCACAAGGGCCTACTTTAGCAAGCTTCTGCTCAGCGCATTTCAGCAGGCACTCGCTGGTGTAGGTGACGCCGTCCGCTCCGCACACTGGTTTGAAGTCGTCGGGGCAATGGCAGGTGGGCTGGTCGACTATGGCGACGGTGTGGTCGCAGGAGCCCTTGCGGGAGATGCTGAGGGTGGAGTCGTCGACGGTGGCACAGTTGAGCAGGCAGTCGTTGCCGTAGGTGACGCCGTTGCTGCCGCACACGGGGTTGTAGTCGGTGGGGCAGGTGCAGGGCGGCGGGTCGCAGGGACCCTGCTTGCCCAAGTTGTTGCCTTTGCCGCGCTGCAGCGCGCACGTGAGGATGCACTCGCTCAGGTAGGTGCGCCCGTCGGTGCCGCACACCGGGTTGTACTCGATGGGGCAGAAGCAGCGAGGTTTTGACGCCAATGCGCACGCGCACGCTGCGATCAACAGCGCTACAGGCAAATAGAAGTGGATATATAGTTTTTGTAACAATTAAATAAGGGACAGAGCTAGTTTCGATAGGTAGCTAATTAAATGGATTGGCTTACCATTAAGTATATATAGCCAGTATTCAGTAACTATAAGTATTAAGACGATTTTAAATCTTATCAAAAATGCAACTTATTTTATTATTGGTTATTATATTTGTAACAATTAAGTAAGGGACAGAGCTGGTTTCGATAGGTAGTAAATTAAATGGCTTGGCTTGGCTTACCATTAACCCCCTTGTTCATAAATACTATTTAAGCATTATTTAGTTAATCATCGTTTTGTCTCTTTTTCTCAAATTCAAAACGACGTTTGTGTGACGTTGACAAAACAATATTTAACAAAATAATGCTTAAATAGTTTTTATGAATAAGGGGGTAAGTATAGATAGCCACTATTCAGTAACTATAAGTATTAAAACGATTTTAAATTTAATCAAAAATGCAACTTATTGTAGGTATCTATTGGTTATTAACTAAAAATGTACTTGTTGATGTGTACATAAGAGGTATTACCAATATGGACTTCTAGCGGATGGACGAGGATATCTTTCTGCGAAAATTGCGCAATTTTCCATCAGCCTATATTTTTATTACGGTAAGTATGTAGTAGGTACCTACCTGTTTTGCCGTACAGATATAATACGTTTAAGCACCTGCAATTATCATAAAAACAAAATTATTTTAAAACTTACCAAACTTAATCATGTTGAATATGAACTACGTCTGTCGACCGATGAATGTTGGACAAAAATGGTGTCCAGCGTTTGCTCAGCTAGTTTATATGTGCAAAATAGTTTCGGTCATAGACTATGTATAATATGTTTCGGTCATGCCAAGGTTCTGCTAACAGTGAGGTTCTACGGGCGTGAACTGCCGGGGGCTTACTACAAACATTTCATAAAGGTTTCAAAACTTCGATAGCAGTTTCGTCGTAGATGGCAGCGCAAACACATACCCACTTAGTAATGTACGATCAAGACCGTGTCTTCGATGTTGGATACTTCGTTTTCGATAATAGGCCTCCACCAAGTGTCTTACGATCGTTTTTTGTAGAAAAACAAAAAGTACTATGTACCTATTTAATACGGGCCTTCCTTATTTGACCAATTGGAATGATGAAAGTTAATACAGCTCGGTGAGTCGACGAATACAATTCACATATTGTTACAAAATGCCCTTTGCTGATTATCATATTCTACTAGAGTCGTGGAGTTATTGTTTTATTTATAAAACACAAAATGTAACATTTACATCGATAGTTAATCAAGCATGTTCGTATATTTAGTAGGTACCTAAACATAAGTATAAAAATATCGAAGTGACAATACTTGGAGAAACCCGGTTGAGTCGTAAAAAGTAAAGACGGTCCATAGCAAATATACTCTCCATAAAACCACATTGTAATTTGTGACGTATTGTAACTACCTATTTCAAACACATTTTCTACCCTAACCCTAAAGCGAATCTATGTACCTACCTTTCATGTTATTATTTCAACAACAACCCTTGACCTTTTTTAGAAGTCCCTTTATGGGATATTAAAATGCATAGAGTAAGGCTTCATGCATTTTGATATCCCAAATAAACTCCAAGAGTTAAAATTTTTTTAACCCCTAAAAAATTGTTTATTCTCATTGGTTTTATGTTAATGCCAGGCAGGTACGAGTACATGGTGCTCCAGTACGATTACATCTGTACAGTGGTTTTAGAATCACTTTGTTTTAGTAAATGTTTGTTAACTACATGTTAGAATATTAGGTATTTTTATTTATTTATCATCAATCATCATCCATCGAGCAACCATCGTATGCGTCGAGCTATTACCGGCATCACATCGATCGACAAATGAGTTCGTTCCGAACCGGGTGGTACAATCATAACACGGTAAGTATTTGTAAATTCCTTGGAAGTGAACTTACCTACTTAATATTTTTTTGTAATTACTTTACTTTTATAAGATCTTTTTTTTAAACTGGAGAAAACGCTTTGCGCGCCCTTGCGTCCGGGGGAGATGGTTATGTGAGTCTCCGCAGATCTGATGCCGCAACCAAACCATTTAACTGCCAGCCCTAAAGGATCTCTTTTTTAATTTTATTTAAGTATTTCACAAAGATAACGGAAACGGTTGACCTTCATACAACGAAACGATATAAGAACCGACGTGGCAACACGCTTCCCCCGAAATCCAAACAAATTGATATAAGACTGGCTATCTCGCTTTTGACTGTCTGATCTTGAACACTAATAACTAGGTACGCAGGTCAAATTAAATCTTTAGGTAATTAATAATAACTTTACCTCGATGCTTGTAGATAATGTGTTTTGTACATTATGAGCAAAACAAGACAAGCGCAAACTGTCGGTATTAGCAAAGCAGTAGTGTTATGTTTGCGGAGTAAAGTGTGTGCTCATATGTATATACCTACTTATCTATACTAATATTATAAAGAGGAAAACTTTGTATTTTTGTATGTATGTATGTATGTATGTATGTATGTATGTTTGCAACGAAAAAACTCAAAAACTACTGGACCGATTTAAAAAAAAATCTTTTCACCATTAGAATGCTACATTAGGGCTGAGTAACATAGGCTATATTAAAAAAAAATGCGGTACGAAGTCCGGCGAGTCAGCTAGTATTATAATAAATGAGCAGATCAGGCTCAGCCGCCTGACAACCTCTGTAGTTGGAAGAGCACACACAAATAGATAATAAGAGGAATATTTACAGCAACATTTTATATACCTACTATACTTTAGTCTATGACTTTCTTGGTATTTCTATGCATAGGCATTACAAAGTAAACACTGTTGAGATTTCCTTGATATTATTGTTTTAAGGATTAACGTGTAGCTATTATGTACAGTACTGACAGTACAATACAACTGCTGGAGATGAACTCGGGCCTAACCTAAGCTAACCACTAGTCCAGAGAGGAGAATATTTTATCTACAATGTATGTTTTCAGTTGAGTCTCTTTTTTTCTCTTGATACCCTTACCACAGAATAATATACAAGACTCATAGAGAATTAAACCACTTACTGGTCGGCTGGTAACTAGAGAATAATTAAATAATGAAAGAATAAATAAAAAATATTAGAAATATTATAATTGCAGGAGAATATATGTTTATCAGTCTGTCTGATTAGGCCAAAACTGCTGATGTGATTTGGACATAATTTTATGTATAGATAGAACTCTTCCTCTGGTTTACCAGAAAGATAAGTAGGTACTTTTAATCTGGTTATTGTGTTCGTTATTGGTTTCGTAAGTCGTGATCGTTCACGACTGACCGAATTTCAGGCGTCTCTGTTGA
Source organism: Eudonia mercurella (assembly GCA_963082485.1). Lineage (NCBI taxonomy): Eukaryota > Metazoa > Arthropoda > Insecta > Lepidoptera > Crambidae > Eudonia > Eudonia mercurella. The sequence continues at coordinate 3,319,738 of OY720038.1, forward strand.
ATTTTTTTCTAATCAAATAAAATGAGTTCAAAATTAAACTTTATTGAAACTGGCCGCCAATGGTTTTGATATGAACATTATTATCTGTTCCATGGGGTTTGCATACATTACAGAGTCAAAGAGAGAGAGGGGGTTACAACTTTTAAGTATGAATATTTATTTATTGAATACTGACAAATATACGATTTTAATTCGAGTAAACGGTGTATGATATGATGATAACGCCTTACTGAAATCTAGAGCAATAAAAAGGAAACACCTTTTACGAACACCCATTTTTCATCATGGCGCATGGCGTTTCGAAATTTTCACAGGGTCTGGTCCACAGGGATGTGGTCACAGACACTGCCAGTGACGTTAGGAGAAAATCAAAAGTAAAAATTAAAACTTCAAAGATACATACAGGTGCTTCATTTTTAATACGTAGGTAGGTACATAGTATGTAAATAACTTAAAAATTTTCGGGTATGTGATGGCTAAACAATAATAATGTAATGCACGATGATAAGCTCAAGCGCTAACTTTGTTCAAGACTGACTGACTGTAATATTTATTATGTCTTAAAAATAACTCTTTAAGCAAACAAAACACACGAAACGGAGACACGCGTCTCTGTCCCATTCTTTTGTACAGGCGTTTTTTGTTTAACTTCCACCTATTACTTTCACAATCTGCAACTAAAAGAATGTATAAATAATATAATATTAAAAATATTAAAAATAAAATAAAATAAAAATTTGTTACTTCTTTTTTACGGCTAGTTGCATTTTGTGGAGTGGAGTAATTGTTTTTTAGCATAGTGCCTGCTGCCAGGACGCCAATGGTCAATTGGGGCTGTCTTCTACTACCTACCTCCGCATCCCAGTCCAGTTCATCCCAAGTAGTATTTTCCATTTGGCCCCATGTCTGTTTTAAATATGTTCCTTAAAGGTCTTGTTGATGGTACTCGGTGCAACACCAACTGAAACAACATTCCACATGGCGGTCACCTCGTGAGTCAAGTCAAGGTACTTGCTGAGTTTATCCTTCTCAGCTTTCACGAGGTTCTCGTCATGCGGGATGGTGATGTCAACAAGCACCGTCCGACGTTGAGACCGGTCTACCACCACGATATCAGGCTTATTGGCAACAATAGTCCTGTCTGTGATGATTGACCGGTCCCAATAGAGCAATGCACGATCATTTTCAAGAACGGGCGCCGGTGCGTACTTGTAGTACGGCACTTCAGACTCAACAAGGCCGTATTGAAGAGCAAGTTGCTGGTGAATGATCCTGGCTACTAGGTTGTGTCTGTGCAAATACTCGCCGTTAGCAAGATGAGAACAACCGGAAATAATATGCCTGAGAAATTCTCCGGGACGGCGGCATGCCCGACATATGTCGACCGTACCGTCCTTCAGGATATACTTCCGGTAGTTGTTCGTCTTGATAACTTCATTAGCAATTGCACAGTCAAAACCTTCGGTTTCACCAAATAGGTCACTGAAGCGTAGCCAGTTCACCGACGCGGGCAGGTCTACATCAGTTCCTGTTAAGGCCCGATAAAACCGCCCGTGCAACTCTTTGCTCTTCCATACTTCCCTGCGGTCCTCAGTGCTTAGCACCGTTGGCTTGCGCCAGTTCTCATTTGCCAAGGAGAGCGGCGTGAGGCTCCTGTCAACTGCCACAACATCACGATGCATCCCGCACTCGTGATTAAGGATTTTTTTTAATGATATAATATAATATTCGGTTTTAACAAAATCCGATAAGTTCGTTTTGATCATTTCAGAAACCGACATACCCATTCTGGTTTAGTCAAAAACCGATATATATATATCCAAATGATCGCGTCAAAATCCGATATATGCAAACTTGTTCGCCCAATATCTCACCTAATTATGAAACTACCTTCCGTTTAGTTAAACACATCAATCTTTGTAACTTTTAACTGCAAATTAACATAAAATATTTTTCCACTATTGTAACATTAAAAAACTTATGAAGTTTTTTCTAATTTGTGAAAAATATGGTTAAGTGGATATATCGGTTTATGTTCCAATGCTCCTCAACTAGAATTAGAATATTATTCGATCGCACTAACATAGGCCACTTGTGGCGTTTCAAATGTAACAGCAAGGAAATAAGGCGATCGTTTCCAGATAACCTGTTATGTTAGGAGATACAAAGGTGATGTGTTAAAAATAAAATAAAATTTTAACTAAAACGAATACCCGCTATTCCATACCTTGTCAATATGTTAATAAATTCTAATATTAAACGCTCTCCATAAAGGCAATATCATAGCTAGCGAAATCGCTCCACGAATACTACGAATAATACGCACGCGCACAAAGAAATACCGCACGGTGCAATTTTATTCGAACAATGGGAAATCGCGCGTCGTTACTAGTACCACACACAACAGGTGAAGACCCTTGATAACATATATTTTTATACCAATTACTTCGAGATACATTTGTTAAGTGCATAATGCTTCGTTAGCTGTTTAATTATGCCACTTGGATTATCGAACGGAAACTGATAAAGGTGTTGGTTCAATAAGTGCACCTAAGTATATAACGCCTTGCGCTGTCGAATAGTGAAAGTGAAGTATCGGTTGTGTTTGGTGTTGTATCCATTCCCGCTATGGATTCAAAAGTTTGTAAGTTGAAAACTGTTTCTTCATACTTAGATATACTAAGCACTTTTTAAGATATTGATTTAATATTTGAGAGTTTCACTATAATTCTATTGTGTTGACTGCACAGAGTTCTTTGACCACAATTTCGCACCAATAACTGAACCCCGACTTGCCTGCAAAGGAACCGGGTAAAATGGCATTCGGTATTGGTAAGAATGTGTTTTGCAATGGCCGATGCGAATATGGGCAAACTAAATGAAAATATAAGCTCCTTTTTGTTATGATTTCGGTAAAGGGTAATTTTTCCATGTGTGTACCTGTGTACTATACCAAAAAATATCTTACTAAGTATGACCATGAAGCTGGGGTAACTATGACTCCTTCACCCATAGACAATGAGTAATTTCAACACAAGCAAGGCTTACATTGTTTCAGCAATAAAAAGGAAATAATTTCTCCTGTTGGGGTGCGACTTTTTAATATCACCGGTGATATTAAAATAAAATATGACAAGAAAATCACTAGGAAATAAACTCATTTTAAAATTATTTACATTTTTTAAATTTATGTCCATATATGTAAACGCACTTTACTGTTTTTTTTTATATTAACGGGTAAGCACAGTGCCTTGATCTCACCTGATGTTAAGTGATGATAAGGCCAATGATAGACGCGCACTTCACCCGGGATCCTCAACTAGTGAGGTACTGGCTATCTTATCTTTAGATACACACTTTAGGAACACAACGATGCTACAAACATGATGTTATGGCGACATATTTAGATAAGATGGTGGTAGCTAGCCAGGCGGACAAACAAGCCCTACTACCAACCAAACCGAGTACACAAACATGTACCTCCCGCTGGGAATGGAACCCGGGACCTCTGGGTCTAAACCGATGGTCTTAGCCACTAGACCACAGAGGTGGTTGTTGTTGTGCATAATGTGATACTTAGATAGAGAATGGGGTTAGTTGTAGGTGTTAGGTACTAACTTGAATAGCAACCACAGAAAAAAAACATTGAAAAATATCTTACAACAACAATAAAACAAAGCGATTTCTTCCAGATAACTAGATGGATGAAACGAGAGAAAAAAACAATCTAATTTAAAAAAAACGCGAAAGCCAAATTAAAAATTAAGTTAATTCCGTTTATTTAGAAAGTCAATAGTTTCATTTACATTACTCGATACAAGACAATTACCTTATCAGTATATAAATAAAATAGGATGCGACACCTGAAAACACTTCAGAAAGCCGATAGTGTTGAAGGAGATAATCGTTATTTACCTTTATTTTATGTCTACAGGTAGGTAGGTACGGTAGGTAGGTTTATGTTATATTTATAAGTACTTCTTGCATAATATTCTTTTCGTAGTATGTATTGTGTTATTAATATAATGCTTTGGTTGGTTTCGAAAGACCGAAACTATGAGAAATAATTTAAAGTGAAAAAAACTGGATTATAATTTATCAAATAGGACCATACTTACAAAAATCATTAAAAAAATGTTTGTTCTTATAGTGTTTGTTACAAAATGCTTAAACTATAGAGTTCCTTTTAATTGTGAACACGGAATCCCCTAAAAAACTTGTTCCTAGAAAAACATGATAATCTACGGCATTAAAATTACCTTTCGATTATTATTCAAAGTGATTCGATCGGCTTTCGATTTCCGGTTTTTATTTTAAACTCGATTTTCTTTTTTAAATCTACTTTTTCTATTCTATCTCCATATTTGCGAATTCTACTAACCTATTTGGTTGGTCACTCTGTATAACCATGGTATAGCATAGATAATCATATTTTTTTTAAACTTGCTCCAGTGGTTTGGTCACAAAAACACAGACCGGTCTAAGGGGTCCCGGGTTCAGGACATATTATTGTACTCTGTTTAATTATTGGAGGAACATGTTTTAAGGTTAAAGAACTTTGTTCTCATAAGAAATTTACATTTCACTTATAATGAGATACATAGATAAAGAATAACAATTGTACTACATTAAACACCGATGCTTGCTGCTGCTATATGTAACTTAAGTTTATTTTTAAAAACACTTAAACTATCACATTCCTTCAATTCGTTTGGCAAACTGTTAAATAGCTGTGCTCCCTCAAATAGTACCGTCTTTGTTCCATAGTTAGTCCTTGGTATTATAGTTTTGAGTTTAAACTTATTTCTAAGATTATGTGTGTAAGTTTTATGTTTAGTTCTAAGTAAGTACTTATGTTAGTTTTAATAGCGCCGGTTATAATTTTTTTAATCAAGATGCATGTGTTATATTTGTACAGTTGTGATAAATTAAATAGTTTAACTTTTGTGTATAGTTCTTTAGTTGGCGTGTGGAAAGGAAGTGTTTTGAGTCAACCTGCTAGCTACCACCAAATTTACCTAAATCGTACCATCGCCATAACATATTACGGCATATATATAAGAGTAGGAACACTATAAACATTGGTGTTCCCAGCCCTTATAAAAACACAATGTTGAAAAAATTTCCACGAACAGGATTTGAACCTGCACCCTTCTGACACTATAAACACTATAAACACTATAAACATTGGTGTTCCCAACCCTTATAAAAACACAATGTTGAAAAAATTTCCACGAACAGGATTTGAACCTGCACCCTTCTGACATTCCGGGTCAGGTGCTATTCCAATTGATCCTATCCTATTCTATCGTGGTTCTAACCAGCCCGTCGAAATTATTCAACACTCTTTACTTTGAAAGCCAAAGGCCAATTGCAAAAGCCAATTCAAATTAATTGTTCGAAGTAATTCGTTCGCAACAAAATTTTGCGTTAAAAATAATTTGAACAACCCTTATAAGATAAGGCAGGTTTGTTTCTTATTCAACAACAGAAACGGGTTTCTTGTACTGGGGTTTTCTCTTCCAGTCTTTCTTCTGACACTGTTGGCGACAGCGCTCGCCGACGAATGGACGTCCAACTGCCCGTGCACCAAGATCTACCAGCCCATTTGCGCGTCAGACGAGCGGACCTACAATAACAAGTGCGAGTTCGAGTGCCGGGCCAAGAACCTCAAGAAACAGGGCCAGGAGTTGTTCATCGTTAAACTGGGGAGATGCAACGAATATGAGTACGAATAAGTAGTTGAGGATCTTATAATCCTAGGTGGGTTGAAAGGATAACTTCATACAATCATATATGAAACAAAACTTTTGTATTTTCTTTTCGGGGTTTAGCGCAAACTGTTTACTATGGGCACCGGTCGTGGTCTCGGCCTAACGCGAGTTTCATTCCCTTCCCTCTTCCCTTCGAGCGAGTTTTTTTTTTAACGTAAAGGAGATTGACCATTTTTGTATGGACGTTGGACCAAGTGCTGCCCAACATTGAATCATAATGAAGTGCATAATGTTCCTTAGACTTATACTAGTCTGTAACCCAAAGCGCTTCAGAATCTATCCGAGGAGTATTGAGAAAAAAATAATCTATTGTATCGGTTTTACATTAACGAAAAATAATAACAATCGGCTTATTTTTGAAATAAACAAAGTTATATCATAAACAATGGATTTTATTAATAGAACAACACTTAGTTAAGGATAGTCATTCAATCAATCAATCATATCATATATCATCTTATATCTTATATCTTATCTTCTTATATTATAAAGCTGAAGAGTTTGTTTGTTTGTTTGTTTGTTTGTTTGTTTGTTTGTTTGAACGCGCTAATCTCAGGAACTACTGGTTCGAATTGAAAAATTCTTTTTGTGTTGAATAGTCCATTTATTGAGGAAGGCTATAAGCTATATTACATCACGCTATGACTAATAGGAGTGGAACAGTCGCTAATTAACGCGGGTGAAACCGCAGGGCACAGCTAGTCAATCATATATTCGTTACATAGGTTTACAACATAATAAATTACCCTCTATGTTAGGTTTCATGTAAACATTTAAAAAAAAACCAAATCAATCATCATCCTCATCGTCGTCTATAATTATTGAATCTAAAAATAAGTAAGATAATAATATTATTTAACGTAAACGACAACGTTAAAAAAATATATCAAAGTTAAAGCACCAAAAAGCCATAAGATAAGTTTTTAGGTACAATATAACCCCGTGGATGTTTTTTTTTATTTATTATCTCTTCGTGTAAGGAAAAAAATAAAAGTATTCCCATGCTTGGGCAGCATTTGGTCCAGACCGGTCATGTCCTTTGCAAAGTTTAACCGAGAGCGCCCGCCCGCCGAGGCGTGTTGCAATTGCGATTTGGCCATACAAATTCTCATTTTGATCGCATGGTGACAAAAACTCGCAGTAGGCTCTCTTATAGTCAGCACGGTCGGCGCAACTCTACGAACACGGTTTGCGTTAAACCCACATTGACACTTATTAGAATTCATCATCATCATCAGCTCATTTATGTCCCCACTGCTGGGGCACGAGCCTTCCCTATGGATGGATAGGGAGAACGGGCCATAAACCACCACGCGGGCCCCTGCTAATGCAGCCGGGACCAACGGCTTTACGTGCCTTCGAGATTATTAATTTTTTGGTCACCCATCCGATGACCGGCCTTTGCGAAAGTTGCTTAACCTCAGCACTCGCAGACCGGGCGCGTTAACCACTGCGCCATCGAGCTCCTCCTATTAGAATTAGAACTAAGTAATTAAGTTTGGCTTAGTTTTAAGCACAGGAGAAATAATGTAATGTCCAATGCCTAAGGCCTGATATTCACCAAACTGAAGACGGGTAAAAAAGAGAGTATTAACACAACAATAAGATTTCTTATTGTTGTAGCTTTTACTAGTTAAGTTAATAAGTATGTATATACTTACGTTTAACCATTATCCTTCTCTTCTTTGATTTCTCCTCTCCGCTTAGTTGCTTACCGAGTTACGACACATCTCTCCTTTTCGCCTATTATCTCCGCTTTGACTGGAGCCACAAAACGGCCATTGGCCTTATTGAAGATAGAAATGTTTAACCGCTATTTACCCGTTTCAACAACTATCCACCTACATGCACAAATTTGTGTTCTTTAGCCATAATGCTATGCCATTTACTAGGAGAAGGTACTAATAACCACTTTACACATTTGTTTGCTTATCGCTTTTATCTAGGCAGGTACATAATATAATATTTGTATTGATCGAAGTTATTTGTAATGCTCTTTTTGCCATTATCAGATAAAGGATATAAAAGGTTGTTTCATCTATAACCTACTTTAAAAACTAAAAGGTAAATTATTAGTGTTATAGTAGGCGAAATTTTCAAGTTTTATATTGTTTCATACATTTTTCAAAAATTTCAAAAATGGAAGAGGAGCGGCCGAAATCTGTCAATGCCAAACTCTACACACTCTCCAAACTCTACACATTCTATCTTTTTTAATTTTTCATTTACAATCTTGTTTTATGAAGCTAACCTGTAAGCACGAACCCTGGAAAGGGTTTAAAACATCAGGATAAAACTAAATAAAACAGTACATACGCCAGTGCCGTGTGAGTTTTGTTTACTATTCGTATTCATTCGATTACCTACGTTAACGAAAATGAAAATTAGTATGGCATTGAAGCAGCGCCTCCTGGCGGCATACGAGAAGAGTTAACATTTTGTCATCAAATTCTCGTTTTCGTTAACGTGATCGAATAGCGAATGAAACTTGCACTAGGCACCCTGTACATCAATCTATCCAAAACTGTTAAATTTCTTCAATACATTTTCAACCATATAACTTACATATAAAGTTAAAAGTCTATTGAGGAAATTTGACAATTTGTGGTAGTCCGATGTGCGGGCGTGTGTACAAAATGTATAAACGCGAGTAAATCCGTAAAAGTTATATTTAATTTCAAGTTTTACAATCGTCGCTGAAACTGACAGTATTTTATGATAATGTTACATTGAGCAGTTCAAAGTCTAAAGTACATTGTTGCCTTCCTTATATTGGCCAACTATAAATAACGCAATATAGTTAGATAGGTATATACTTACAAAACAGACCTTACAAGTAAAACAAAAAGTAAATGTACGTGTGTGAGCATACTAGTAGATTATACTCGTACTTTGTACTAGTAGTAGTAAGAAGTTAATTTAGTAATGTAAGAATTAAATAGTTTAAATGAGCAATATTTACAACAATGTTTTCGTTTGTAAATAAAAACAATACTACTATATTAGGAGAAAGATAAGATAAAGAAAGAGGCCATTTTAAATAAAATAAAAAATATTTTATGTTTATTAATTTCATGATGCACAAAAAAAGGGAGAAAATAATAGAAAACATCATCTTAACAACCTGTTCTTCTCAGCAAGGCCTCCTAACATAGACTAATGGAAAAATAGTGTTTTGACTTTCATACATAAAAATAGTCAACATAGAATAACATAGAATAACTAGCAATATTTTTTTAATATTCACACATTCTGTTACAGTTATCGTCATTGTACTGTTATGTGTCGCGGCTTCGTCGCCGCAGGCTTGGCAAGGCTGGAGCGAGAAGGACTGCGTATGCTTGCGCCCCTACGACCCCATCTGCGCCACGGACATGCGGCGGTATTTCAACCAATGCGTGTACGACTGCAGGATCAGATACTTAGCCAAAAACAACCTGCCTACGATACAGCCCCTCAGCTGCGTCAGATTGCCACCAGCTTCACCAAATGTATAATGGAAACCTTTCACAAACAATAATAAAATAAATGACAAAACAACACCACCTTTCATTGCTTTATTTGCCTGTTCCATATAAATTGTCACCATATTTAATATGTGTACCTTAGTAGGTATATATAATTCTTGTATATCTAGTGATGATAATAATTCTTGTATATCTAGTGATATACAAGAATTTACATTTATAATGTAAATGACTTATTTAATATCACAAAACAACTTTGCAAAATAACCAGTTCCAAATAGAAAAATATTGCACAATATGAATAACAACTTAGGTAACTTAAATTATTGCTTGATTTGTATTAATAAATAAATTAAGATTACAGTTTTACACTATGATAATAATTTGCCAATGCACAAGATTATTGTTTACTGGATAAGATACCTATGAGTTATGCTTATTTATAATGTTCACTTTCTTTTGGCTCAGATGATGATGATAGTATTCACACTATATACTAGGATATAAATACTTGAGTTAATTAACCTGTCTCATACCGTAGGTATAATAAGCGGGCCCCTTTATGCACTACCGGTAGTGCATATGGCGCACGAGGATTTAATAAAAATATTAACTCATAATTTTGTACTTTTAACCCTAGCTCATATAAAATTAGGGATTTTCGATTAATGTCCTACCAACCTATGCATAGTCTCTCTTGAGAATAAATGTGAACAAAATTTATAGTTTTGATGGCATTAAATCTTTGAAAGTATATTCTTGTCTGGTAAGATCAAGTTGGTAAAGATTTTCAGGTAGAAAATTGGATAAAAACATATGAGTTATCATACCAGTGATGCCCCACACTTTGTGTTTTTCAGTATTGTACACTGGAATTAAGTAGTTTTCATACTTAACATGCCCATGATTTTCCTTATTGCAAAAAACATCCATAGGTACTGTAAATATTTCTTCCACTTCATCTAAGTTTGGATTTAGTTTTGTCATGTCATAATTATTAATAAAGCCCACAACTGGAGTGATGGAAATTTCTTTGTTCCTGCCCTCGATTTGTGGCATTACGGTCCACACATCTATACTATTACGTGGGATATCGATTTCTTCTTCCGTTTCTCTTACAGCAGTTTCAACAGCAGATTCGCCATCGTCAGCCTTCCCTCCAGGAAACGACACTTGTCCACTATGTTGCTTCAAATTCGATGAGCGAAGTGTATAAAGGAGACAAACTTTACCATTGTCCACACAAATAGGCACCAAAACAGAAGCTTGCTTCGCTTTCAACTGCTGTGACATGAATGCTGGAAGTTCTTTCAACTTAGCAATACATCGTTCCCTGGCAATACTCGACAGTAAAATTTGTGGGGAGAGAGACATATTTATGCAGGTTATTTTCAAATTAGTAAAATTATTGCATTCTGGTATTCATATGCAGACGTGCTAAAGTCGAAGGACACGAAATTGTTTCTTGTTATTTTGGGATTGAGCCAGTGTTAGGTTTTTTTTGGCTCTTGATTTATTTAAACGCGTATAAAAGCGATAAGCTCGTGAAACAAGTAAACGGTAGTTAGCTACAAAAATTGTCAGCGAAATTAAATTTCACTGGCATCATAAAATTTGGTTTTGTTTGACATTGACACTATTGATTGATTGACACATGACAGCTTCAATCTTTTAACTATTTACTTTTCTTTCGTAATACAGACAAAGAAATCTAGCCCATACATCACGTTTTCAGTTTTATCGTGATAAATGAAGATGAATATATGTATGATGTAACAACTAACAATCTTAGAGCATTAAACCATAATGCTCTAAGCTAACAATAGATGAGAGATAAGTTTCAGTAATCATGTGGGACAATATTAAGATCTCACGCCGACTTCTCGAAATAATTTAAAAAGTAACTTAACCCAAATTCACGCTTCAGACTATGATTCTTTTTTTCCAGCTGTAATTAAGTTATTTGGTCCTTTATCTATCAGCCCTCTTCAGAAAATATGTATCTTATTATTAATAAATGCGGAATAGCATACAAGGTAACATGGGCGTACCCAGCTTCTGGCCTAGGGGGGGGCAAGTTAGATTTTTTAGGCCGGATCGTCCGCGGCTGTTTTGTCATACACTCTACACAAACACACCTACATGAAACATAAGGTATACAGGGTGTCCAGAAAACGAAAGATAATCCTTTAGCTGCGGGTGGGTCACATCATGTCCTACCGCATTCTGGAATTTTAGTTTAGTGAAAGTCTCACGGTTTTCGATATAGCGTTATTTTTTCTTTTTTTTTAGAAAAATCTTCTCCCGTTTAGTTTATTGCATGCCATTTCTACAAATGATAACTTTTTTAAGCCTAATTTATTTTCAAATCATCATCATCATCATCATCTCAGCGAAAAGACGTCCACTGCCGGACAAAGGCCTCCCCAAGGATCTCCACAACGACCGGTTTTGTGCTGCCTTTTCAAATACTCAGATTACTACTCTCAGATACTACAGATTTTTTTTATGTGGTTTTCTCAGTACTTTAGAGAACAAAAGAATATTGTTTTAGATGAAACAAATAACCATGAGTATTTGAAAAAAAGTTAGGCTAAAAAAAATTATCATTTGTAGAAATAGCATGAAATAAACTAAACGGGGGAAAATTTTTCTAAAAAAATTAAAAAAAAACGATATATCGAAAACTGTGAGACTTTCACTAAACTAAAATTCCAGAATACGATAGGACATGATATGACCCACCCGCAGCTAAAGGATTATCTTTCGTTTTTTGGACACGCTGTATGTAGCGTAGTGTGTAGGGTAAACAGCCGCAAATGATACTTAACATGCCCATGACTGCTTTATATTTAGTTAAATAAATAAAAGTAAATTTGACTGTGCATGCATGCAGAATGTATGTGCGTGTCACAATCACAACACAATATCAATCAGACAGATTTCTATACTTTGATATAGACACTGAATGATTTTTTTAAATCACCTGTTTGATTTTAGCTCCTTCAAAACAATAACATGTCAAAATGTTCAAATAATTTTTAACGTAAATTTTGTTGCGAACAAATTACAAAAACACAAATGTTGAATAAATTTTCACGAGCAGGATTTGAACCTGCACCCTTCTGACATACCGGGTCAGGTGCTCTTCCAATTGAGCTATCGTGGTTCTAACCAGCCCGACGAAATTACTCAACACTTTTTACTTTGAAAGCCAAAGGCGTCCATTAAATGATGAAGGATGAAGAGCACCTGACCCGGTATGTCAGAAGGGTGCAGGTTCAAATCCTGCTCGTGGAAGTTTTTTCAACATTTGTGTTTTAGTAATAACATGTCAAATAAAATAAATGCTAGTCGCTCGCAACTCCCTACCGAAGATTACCGAATACAGCCGAGCGTTCGAACGCTCGGCTAGATTCGGTAATCTTCGTCCGCCATCGTCGCGCGCGGTTTTTTGGCAATTGCACCGTGCATTTTGCCAGTGTCTACTGCGCGGTTTATTTAAAAGTTGGAGCATAAAGCCCCGTTTACACTTTGATTAGTAATTAGGCGAGTTCATACATGTTCTGCGAGATTTCCAGGGGGGGCAGCTGCCCCCCCCCCCCCCCCCCCCTGCGTACGCCCATGCAAGGTAATAAGTTATTACCTTGTACGCCATTCCGCACGGTCGTACTTTATCCTTATCCATTTCTTGCCACTTCATACTTCTAGATCGACCTTATACACCGTTGGCCTGAATAACCCGAAAGATTTAACTTAACGATTCTACAGCCTAATTAGAGTATATAAAGTTATGTAACACATAGTCCTAAACCCCATAATAAAGGAGATATTCATTATTTAAAACAAATAATAATAAAAAATATCAAGTATAACACACCCTAAGGTATGACGTAGACACCTACTACTTTCACGCAGACGCACTTACCTAGGTGCCTCGTGTGATATCGGAGCGATTCGTGAAGTGTCATGCTCGCTCCCTGTTTCTCAACTTGAGATTAATATGATTCGCTTACTCTCTGAAGTAAAGGCTTGACCATAAAGAAACACGCTATTACTATGATTTAATTTGTATTGAAAAAGTGGGTCAATTAAAACACACATTTCGACCCATGTTAATATAACGTTATTTACTCGTACTGTCATTAAGAATACGTGGTTTAAATCTTTCGGGTTATTCAGGCCAACGGTGTAGATACGGGCTTCATAAGACACCCATGCGGGAAGTACTCTTAAATTTTCAATTAGGCATTAAAATAGTAATATATAGAATGAGCTTTATTTTTTTTAAACTTTATGGACATTATTGAGTTTTTCTCTACTTGACTCGCCTTAGAAAAAATTTTTAATACATTGTAAGAGATTGGATTAGTAGAAGGGAAGATTTTGGAGCAAGTAGTTGTCTGCTTAGAGAAATGCGTCAAGATGCTGGTGGTTACAGAAACCATTTGAGAATGCTCCCAGAAAAATTGGATGAATTGTTAGCAAAAATTAGGGACAAAATAACAAAGAATAAAGATAAAGATAATTTATTGCTGTATAAAAAAAACAGCCTAGATACAACTACGACTTATGTTGAGAATGATACTCACATGCGAAATGCCATCCCGACAATAACCAAATTGGAAATAACATTAAGATCTTTAGCTACAATAACAGGTGATTAATTTGTATCTCTGGAAGCATTGTACAGAGTAGAAAATCGACGATGTCACAGTTCGTTCCAGTTGTTTTTGTGAAATAGCTACTGCACTAAAGGATTTTATTAAAGTGAGTAAAACAATTTTGAATAACTTTAAAATTTTTCATTTATTTCAGCATAGAAATTAGGCATTATGCCAAGCTTGAGTAGAAATGTTCTGTCCTGATTCTTGACCAAATAGAGCGGCTATTAGAGACTATTTCATACAAAGACTTTGAGCTGGGGCGCTAGTAACGCCATCTAACGTTGAGAAGCAAAACAGCGTATTAAAATCAATTAGAATAAGTTTCAGCTACCACACGAACCTGCGGGGCGTCAGACATTAAGTTTAATATAAGTAGTAATATTCTGATTCAATGATCATCGCGTCGGGGGACCGCTGAGGTATCACTTAGTTTTACTGTTCCAGTACATAACAGTCCTCCAACGCAATGATCATTGTATCAGAATATTACTACTTATATTTAACTTACGGTATAAAAATATTATCTATAACATTAATCGACAAATAAAACGACATCACTTGAACATCACTAAATCATCTACAAAGTCGACATCTTCCCTAAAAGTAGTGCTTTTGCTTTTTACCACTAGAGGGCGGTATAGAGCATAGGCAAATGTTCTAGAATACTTTATTGGAAATTATTATATAGTCTGATTATTGGGTAAATATACAAAATACTTACGAAAATAAACTGTAATCACGTTCAGCCGTTTTACCATATCGGGATTTGCAATATCGCAATACGCAATTTGGCATATTTTTTGTAGATTTTGTCAAATCTATTCGCGCACAAACACGACTGCATTAGAGGTCGTATCACATCAAACTGAGTGACTTGTTACCACTTGGTAATAAGTTGTGGATTACAGTGTCGATCTCTATGTCCTGTCTATAGTATGTAGTATAATGTCTTTGCCAAAAGTGAAAGTGTTATCTTGTGTAGTGTTTGAGTGCGTGTATGGTACTGTGTGTATGAATCGATGATTGGCAGAAGATGCTGCTGTTTCTTCAGAATGTATAGAATACGGAGTGGAAGGCTGAGAAAATGAAGTGGGCAATCGAGACCTCTCTGTACTTACAGCCAAAATTAATAACCTATCCTCAGCAAGAGATAGGCCTACTAGAGATTTGTTGCTTAGTTATTTGTTATTTATCGGAAAATAACAGCGGTTGCTAGGTAACTAAACTAAGATAGGCCTATCTCTTACCAGAGATAGGTTATTAATTTCGGCGGTTAGCAAAGCTTAAATTTTGGATTGCACATCCAGAGCGTTATTTAATGGCAATGATCTTAACTGAGCAGCAACACTTTGACCGAAATAATAAAATTCATCTTTTTCTTTTTCATTTGATCTAGGATTATTGATTGCAATAGCAATATTTTCCAGGCGTGGTTTCGTTTTGCTCTACACGTTTTCTCTTATTCTAGCTAGTTTTGTGTGGTCGGTTGACTGCTGCAGTGGTTGTTTGAGAGGAGGATTGCTGGTCTGATGCAGTATTTTTTTGATGGTGCTTGCTCGTTTGTAGTGCTTGCTTGAGCGGATGACTGATTGGTCGACTGCAACATTAAATGTTTCGTTGTTTGGTGAGTTGACTGCTGCAGTGCTTGTTTGGAGGATTGCTGGTCTGATGCAGTACCTCTTTGAGTGTGTGATGGTGATGTTTAGTTTTTTGTTCTTGCGCTTGCGCGCTTCCTGTTACACACTTCCGTCCCATCTCACGAAATCACTCCTACAAATTGCAAGAAAGCGAGAGGAAAGATGTTACACATCAAAAACAAAAAAAAGTGCGCCTACGCCACGAGTTAGCTACTGGCATGCCCTTCCCGTCAGTTTGGCAGCCCCTCCATCAACGGGCATGCAAGTAAATCAAATGTGTAGCCCATGATGCCAGTAAGCTTAAGTATACACATTAGCTAGAACGTGCAAGCTACGGGCATGTGTATCCCCGGCTTAAATGTATTTAGGTATACCAGAACAACAAGAGGAGTCAGTTAGTAGATCTTCATGGCATTCAGGAAGGAAGGCACGAGGGGGCGTAGAGGGCGTAGAGTCAAACATAGAGCATCATCCAACAAAAAGTTCCACATATTTCTTTCTTTCATACTTTATGACAAAATCTAAGATCTGTCAGACAAACAAAAACTTTGACAAACATTGCTGGTGTATCCACAAACATGAAATCTTAGCAAAAACAGTATATACAGCTTCACAATAAAGAAATAACCGATTTGGAACTATGAACTAAGGCAGACGTTATCAATCTTCATAATGTCTACATACACAATACAACACATATTTTCATTGGCGTGCCGAGATCGGTGTATGGCGAAATTGAGGACTCTGATCCCGCTTCCGACGCATGGTAAGCCGCCGTCGGCCACAGCCGCCGTGCTGGTGCCGATTTGTCGAGTCAACGGGATCCCGTCCCTACTGTACACCGTTCGATCCAACAACCTTCGTATGCACACTGGGCAGATATCCTTCCCCGGCGGCAAATCGGAGCCGGAGGAAACGGCCATTCAGACCGCTCTCAGGGAGACGAAAGAGGAACTGGGCCTTTCGCCGGACAAAATAAACGTGTGGGGCCAAGGGCCTGCGATACCCAGCCGCAACAACGACTACATGATCACCCCGGTCATCGGCGTCATCCCGGAGCTGAAGGCTACGGATTTGAACATCAACATTAAGGATGTGGCCGAAGCTTTCTCTGTTCCCATCCACATTTTTTGCGATCCGAAGAACCAATTCTACACACAGTACAGCAATGGTTTCATTTTGCCGGTTTTCATAGCAGATGACTACAAGATTTGGGGAATCACTGCCTACATAACGCATGCGGTCCTAACTTGCACTTTATCCAAACAGGTTTATCAAAACGAATGGTTGAAAAAGAAAATAGATATCCGAAGTCCTGATTGAAATAATCTGATAAAGCATAAAATGGATTCAGTTCTGTAAAAATATAATCGTAACACTACAAACTGTTTTAATAAAAATGAAATCTCAATTTCTGTTTTTTATTTATTAGTAGAAAATTACAAAAGCTTATATAAATATCACAAATTAGCTATAAGAAAAACCTAAGAACATGTTATACAAGCTTCAGGATAACTACGACACCAGGGTCAATCTTAAACATAGGGCAATAATATTAAGCAAGGCACGAAAGCTAGTTCTGGCATATACATGGAAGTTTAATTATGTACTAAGTTCTAACAATAAACAGGAAGAATAGATATTTAATTTGGCTTTTATTAACCTCATCGATATTTAGTTTTCTATAACAAAAATAACTTAAATTTAAAAACAAAAATAAGTGTGAAATAAAGAAATGAAAATGCCAAAAGAAAGGAACCAAAAATAAAACAAATAAAAATTATAATATTTATCCAGGTTTATTACTTAACATTTACATTATAATCTAGTTAATATTTTATACATTGTCCAAACGACATGTTGATCGTCTCTCGCCCTTGTCTCTGCTGTGTGTACTGTGTAAATAATGTAATGATCTATATGCACAATGTATCTTCTAATACCATATGATGGTGTCAAAATATACTTGTAAAACATAGAAATCCCAAAAACATATATTATTTAAATAGGTGGTCCAACTTAAAGCCTCACTTTATAACATTCTATTGTAATTCTCATAAATATTAATATAAAAACATCAATAACGAATATTTTGTATTTTTAAATAAAAGAAAAATAAGTACATACTTAAAGTAAATCTACCTTATAAAAGGTAACCTTGAGGCAGGCAAGAGCACTCTCAAATGCTTCTTAACTGGTAATAAGACATAATATTAAATAGTTGCAATTTAGAATTGACGCATGATAAAGGCAGAGGCAATTAACACAAAATGGCGGTGAAATAGTATTTACTACTAACCTACAAAACTAAATTACAAGGAGTCCAAAAAAGAACAATAAAATTGAATACTGTAAACCAATCTTACATCTATTGTGAACATAATACAAAAACAACTTTATTACTGATTGTCTATTCGTTGTGTTTGAACACTGAAGCTATTCTAAAGAAAGTATACCGTGTTTCGAATTTACGGTCAAAGCACACTCAGCCAAATTATTGTAATAATTGTCAGTTGTCACAAACTTTCACGTAATTTGTTCAGCACCTCTGCCGGGCATACAAGACAGCATTTGACAACAAATATTTTATAGTTTTTGAAACCGCATTTATCAAAACGAATGGCCACAATCACCTCTCACGATTTCTTTCAACGTTGGCCGATATTAAAATAACTTAAGACAGGGAATAATCAACATTTTATTCCTTGTAAAACCTAATTCTCAGTCCAAAATATTAACAACATCTTTCAAGGCTATCTGATAGAAATATTATGAGATATCAAAGTTGAGTGGGTAGGCCAAGGAACGAGAACATTTTCATAGAACTAATAATCTGATGACACTTTGAAAAATTACTGATCATTCACAGAAAACGAATTTTACATCAGGTGTGTAATAGTTACGAACTTTTTAAATCACACCTAAACATACTTTCTAATTATGTCAACTTTTACTTTAATAACAGACTAAAAATTTACAAAAATAGTTTAGTGTCTCTTTCTGACGCGTTCGAGAATGGTGATGTGAATGCAAGGAGGGAGGATGGACATCACACGGAGCATATAATAAGAAAAGGGGTCCTCGGTACATAAAGCCTATAAATAGGCTGCAATAAATTTCAAAAATTACTATCATAGATAAAAATTTCAACATACAAAAATGCTATATATAATATTTCAAAAGCACGATCTCGGCAATTTTAACTTTCAAGTAATAAAAAAATAACAATATTTAGGGCTTATGGACGGCCTTAGACGATTGCAATGTTGGCAATGTGAGAAATGCAACAAAAAAGCATTCGTTCGATGCTAGACAACGGTGGTTAATCCATTTCCTGCCTAATGTAAGTTGTACCAAGGCTCAGTTTCGCTCCACGCGGCGGCCGCGGCTACTCCGCGGCGTGCTCGCTCACGTCCACGGGAATGGACGTCGTGAACGTGGGCGTCTCCAGTTCTTCGTGCTTCTTCATTTTAAGCGCCTGTAATGGTTAACACAGAAATTAACAAAACATATTTAGTATTTGGATTTCTAATGATTTTTGTTTAAGCAAATGTTTTGAACGAACTACTAAACTTATAACCAGCTCGAAGGACCACTTCTGAGTTATTGATGTTTTCGCTTCAAAAATGAAAACACGCTTGGAAATTAGTTTATGGCTTATTTTACAAAATACAATATACAAAACAGACAACATCAGAGTTTTCCTGCGTTTTAACAGATAGCTGAAAAGAAGCTATTTTTTTGGAGCTCGTTTTTATTTATCAAGCAGCAAAATCAGCAGTATACAAGTGGCCCTTCGAGCTGGATATTAGTTTAGCAGACATACGTTTAAAACATTTACTTTAAAGTATGATAACATAGACTAATATTAATAATATTTGCATAAAGATTCCATAAGTCAACCATTTTAGTAGATAACTTAAAGCGTACGCTCATAACTTTATTTTAGCAACTAAGTTAATTACAAAGACTACTCTACAAATAGTATACCAAAACCAAAATAATATAATGTTTAAAATCCTACTGACCCTCTAGTTAAATACAGTAGGAAAAACGAGGATTAAATTATGTATCATATTAATTATGTCACTTTTTGTATTAGTAAATTATACAATATTTTATTTCAGACAAGCTACTTTAAATAAAAAAGCATGATAGTCACCACTCTATACCAACTGTCACAAGAAAACGGTGATAAGAGAAGTATGTATATATATAGTCAACCACACATTAAACATAAAGAGTTTCAGTATAAACGATAACATCCGAGTAGAGCCTATACTGACACCATTTCGTCTGATGTGTAGACCACTGTACAAATAAATACATCATGAATGATCCAAATGTAATGCCAATAATGAAGTTATGCAGCTAAATTACGTTTGAATATATTCCCCTATTCACTAAAAACATTTCCTTATTACTGACTCAATGCCAGGATTTGAAAGAATAATTTATTATCAATAATAACAAAAAATTGCCCGTATTGTATTGTATTGTATTTAAAAGACGAAAGTTTATTATCGCACTCATACGCATACGCGTGTCTCTGCGCCTCTCGCTAAAGATTTAGAGATCCCTGTAGTTATTTCTTGCATTGATTGTCAAAATATAAAATATATTTTTTTTGTTAGAAACGCTATTATTATGTTTGTATTTTTTAATTTGTTATAAAAAATACAACAAATAACATGACTAACACTGTCGAAGGTAATTGTCGAGATGTGTTATTATCTTAATAATTTCTAACCTCGATACTCGCTTTTTAATAACTTTCGAATTCGATACTGTCTCAGTGGCTTTTGTATTATGTAGGTAAGCCCAGATTTATAAACTACTTAAATATAAAAAAGTAATAAAGAAAAAAAACTAAGTGTAAAGCCCCCTTCTATGACGATTTGATCGTTTCATTATAAACATAATCAAAATAAACATTTAGATACAGAGTTAGTCACAAATAAAATCAAAGTAAGCTCAATATAAACAATAAGTTATTTTGTTAGAATACATTATTAAAACATATAAGTTTTGTATGATATACGCGTTAAATAGTACCTAATGCCACGTCTATAGTACGCACCCGAATTGTGAGAGCAAAATATATCCAAAATATTAGCATGGTCCGCCCCGTGATGAATAAAAGCACCGGTGATGAAACTGGTCCAAAGCGATGAACGTTCATTCGAAACGATTCTTACGCTGGCTAGCTGCTTTTAACTGGTTTTAACCACGCCAAAAAAAATATTATTTAGTAATTGTTCGTGTTTCGCGTTTCTAGCCGCGAGTACTTTAAGGAAACGTTGTCAATAAAACTATATAAAATAACTGTAACAGTGTCAGATAAAACCGTACTCTCGGTCATGTATAAGTAAAAATCTATCATGTTTAGAATCAAAAGGGGAAATATAGCTAATCAAGACATCCTAAATAGCCATGTAAAGTACTATAGGATGAGAACTACATGAGTAAATACTGTTATATGCTGTATTTTAAGTACGTCACATTGTCCACACGCCCGCACAACAGCCACAAACTGTCAAATTTCCTCAATAGACTTTAAACTTTATGAATATGGCATATGGTTGATAATTTATTGAAAACATTTGCCAGTTTTGGTTGGGGCGTCTGTACAATTATAATCACAATGAGACTTTAAATAAAAAAAAATGATTGACTGACTATAATATCTGCTGAATCTCCTCGACATGAACGTGCTAATGGCGTATGTGTGCATGAGGGGCGGGTGTGTACGGTCGGGCGTGGTCGGGTGTGGTCCGCAGGTTTATTACCGAAAAAAGCAACCAGTCGTTACTTGTACAATTGCAACGCGACTGCTCTAGTTGCAGTTTTACTGACACAAATCGCTCAATGTATGTAAATAAACTATTACATACATTCTAATCGCAAATGCACTAAGCGAGCGGTCATTGACCAATTTATTAACCGCAACTAGAGCCGCGTTTCAATTGTACAATTAACAATTGGTTCTATCATCTATTTTTACAGAGGAAGAAGAGTGAAAGGATGGGGTTGCACAAAAGATCCCGAAGGGTCGAAGTGTTACTGCAAGAGGGAAACCTTAGTAGGGCCTGCCCTACTAAAATAAGATAAGATAACAATGGGTTGGTTTTTTCGGTAATAAGCCTGCGGGTGTTGTATGGTGTGTGGTCGGGTGAGGTCGGGCGTGGTCGGGTGTGGTCGGGTGCACACGCACGTACCGCGTCAGTGCTGCAGTGCCGCGGCGCGCTGGTCAGCCCCGCGCCCGCCGCCAGCTGCGGGCGCCACAACATTACCCACGGAGTACCAACGAGGGGGGGAGGGACACTTTTATGCGCTTAAATTTTATATCGTTCTAGATGCATGACTTGTAAATTTTTCATTGGTTTTTAGACCTTAATGTCATATGGTAATGAAGTAAAAATAACAATGCCCGATATATCGACAGAGCCCTATAAAGAATAAAGGGTTAATAAATCGTCATCATCGTTAAATGTAAACTTTGTCGAAATGAGTGCAGATGTTAGAATACGAACATATCGTCATCATTTAATGCCATCTTCATACTGAAGTTTGAAAATTTTGTATAGATCGGTATACAAACGAACACACTAAGGAGTTAATTTTATCCGCGTAATGCATGAAAGTTATGTGAACATATTAAAGTTCCACGCGCTGGGTGCCACTGTGAGTTTTGTTTACCATCCGTATTCATTCGAATACGTTTACGAAAACGAAAATTAGTATGGCATTGAAGCAGCGCCTCCTGGCGGCATACGAGAAGAGTTAACATTTTGCCATACAAATTCTCGTTTACTCTCCCTAGTAAAAGTGAATGACACCATATGTAGTAATTTACTTGTAATAATTATTCGAAAAGAACATGGATACAATACTGATGTCAAATAGAAACCACAAAATATAATTTAATTTTAAACGGCACTCGTGATAGACTGAATAACACAAACGAAAAGAAGCTAGATAAAGATTAAAGTAAAACCTTTGCAAAATAAGAACAAAAATTTCAGCGCACAAAAGAATAAATATTCATAGTCATACTTAAATAGCCTAACCATTATAAAATAATAGTAATAAAAATATCACCAAAATATACCAGCGAAAGAGTAAATAGTAACACAAAATACTTTGCACTCGGTGTTAGAAATATAAAACGATAACTAAAAAAAGGTTCGCTAATAAATTAAAATAATTATGAAGCAATAAAAATATAGTTCTATTACCCCCTTACTGGAATATTCTATAACAATGTTAGTATTTTACCAAATAATAGAGATCGATGGTCTGTTTAGAATCTAGGTCCTATAAATCCTAGTAATTAATCGAGCTAAGAGTACAAAATTAATCGAAATTTTAAGACCGACTACTAAAAAGTCGGATTTCGCCGACTATGATGCTTTATACATTGAAGTATCCCAGACAAACTTCAAAGTTCGACATTTTTTAAAAGTGAATACCTTTTATAGTACCTATAGGTTTTTAACTCTGTATGTATCTACCCAGTATGGTCTAAGTGACCGAGTAGAATTACTATTACATACATGGTTGACACTTTTTTTATTTCAACCAGTATCTTGTATCAGAACAGTATAAATTGAAGTCTCCACCTTATCAATCATAAAACTTTCGGTCACCCATCCGGGTACCGGGCCACAACAAGTGTAGCTTAACATTTGCGATCGTACCTGCTGCAGTTTATAGTGGTTGATGATGTCCTGGTCGGCGGGGCAGCTCTGCGTGAAGGCGTCCAGCTGGTACATGTGGTACATGTAGCGCCACAGCGCGAGGAAACTCGTCTGCAACAGAGGCTCATTATTAGACAAACAATCTGATTTAAGATTATTTTTACATATAATTTTACGCAAATATTGTTGCGAGCAAATTACAATCTGAAAAAAGGCAGTGTTGAAAAAATTCCACGAGCGGGATTCGAACCCGCACCCCATGACATGCCGGGTCAGGTGCACTACCAACTATACTATCGTGGCTCAATCCAACTCGCCGAAATTAATCAACACTATCTACTCTTACTCTGTAAGCCAAAGGAGTCCTATTCAATGTCGACAACTACGTCGTCAACATACATCCGATCTTAATATTTTTACAAATATTAAAGGATCAGTCAGTTAAGAATTAGACAATCCCGCTCGTGGATTATTTCAATACTGTCCTTTTTTCAAATTGTAATCTGATTTAACATTAAATCATTGCCGAGAAAAGGGCTTGATTCTGGGCAGACGTCACCAGGTAAATATAGTGTATGCAAAAGTGTGCATTTACTTTTTTATCACCATCCAAACCTTCTGAGATGACTCCCGTGATAAAAAAAAATCATCAATATTCATTCGACCAAAATGTATGGAACAGCAAATTTTTTTTTTCGAGTTAGGTAGTTGGTCCAATAGAAAGAGTTGTTCGTTTGTATCATGGGAGTCATCTCAGAAGGTTTGGATGTTGATAAAAATGTCGACCTGTATACATGGTGTTTGGTAATAACTGTATAATCCCGAATATGGCAGATAGACTACTATGTATAAAACCCCGGAAAATTATGAACATACCTGATAATCATCATTTTGGCCGAGACATTGAGGTTATTTGTTACTAAGTAAAATTTCAAAGTTCAAACCCTTGATCCAACTGATACATTGTTCTTAGTCGTTAACCATGTCTTGGTTGTTAAATTTCTCTTGCTGTTTTTGTTGGACCTTCTCCAACAAAATAGGCGTCAGAACATGTCCGAGTTGTACAAATATAATGTCAATGTAATATAAATTAAAATAAAAAAGTAAATCTATGTAAATATGATTTTGCACATTATCACGGTGTTCTTTGTATTTAGTGTTAGGCTGTGTTTCGGGATTATACACCTATTATCAAACATCCTGTATATACATTGATATATGTAAAGCTGAGTCATTGACTCTATTTTTGTATTTTATTTAATGAAACTTATTTTGTACCAAATTTTTGAGGCAATTAACTATTTGGCGTCCACTTGGAGAGGACAATATCCAGCAGTGGACTATAATATAGGCTGACGATGGTGATGATGGAACTATTTAACTATTATTGTAATAATTGCTTCGCCAACTGACCGGGATCTCGAAGTCAACGAAGTACTTGCCGGCGACGCGGATGTGCTGCAGCCGTGGCATCAGCTCGCAGTCGAAGCAGCACATCGTGTCGCCCGTCAGGAACCTGCGAACGCCATGCGTAAAGGTTACAGTTGGGACTTGAATTCAACTGACTGACTGACGTTTTGTTGTCGCCCAGAAACAACCAATAAATACCAACTGGCTGAGTAACCCAGTAACAACTACACTGAGCTTAGGATTTGGTAAAGATGTAAAGAAAAAAAAAAGAAAAACATTTATTAACAACACAATAAAAAAATATATAAAAGAGACAGACAGTATACACACAAGAGAAAAAATAAGATTTAACAAAAAAAAAAAAAAAAAACAAAGAGTGTGAAGTTAATGGGAAAAGCGGACAAACAAGTCCAACCAACAACCAAACCGTGTACACAAACATGTACCTCCTCTGGGAATCGAACCTGGGACCTCTGGGTCTAAACCGATGGTGTTAACCACTAGACCACAGAGGCGGTTAAAAGGTAGAAATGTTAGAAAGAAAGAAAGAAGAGAGATAGGAAGACAGCAGGTTAGGTAAGGCTAAGGGCTGACCTGGTGGCGCGGCGCTCGAGCAGCGCGTCGATGCGGCCGAGGTGCGCGCGCAGCGCCGCCGACTTCTGCTCGTCCTTGCGCACCAGCACCAGCTTCAGCTTCGAGTACAGGTTCTCGATGAGGGACGCCACTTCTTTGTCCTGTGTACAAAGACGAATTTCTTATTGTTTTTTATTTCCTTTAGTTGATGGCTTCGTGCGATTAGCACATTTAGCCAGTGTCAAAGTATTTTTTCTTACATACATAAATAAACAATATTTCCTTCTTCTATGATGATAATGAATGATAATAGAAATGATATACCTTCCAACCCCTCGAGTATCTCAGTAAAGATGTAGGGCTTTACTAAGTCCTCGGGCGGACTTCTTGAGAGAATTTGAAAAGTGACGTTGCCCTGTTTCATTTGCCAACACTCATGCACACTCACGAACACTTAACGGTTAATAATCCACCATTATTTCACATTAATATTCAACATAACACAAATTTTAGAAAATAAAGTGAAGAGTCATGTCTGCGACTCTTCACTTTCCCGCCAAAAGTCATTTCTTATTGTTTGTCTTAATCCTTTTTAATTCTGTGGTCGCGCTTGTGCTATTACCCTATTTCTCTTGCGCTCATTGCAATCAATGGTTTCTTGAACTCTAATACCAGTGTGGACTAGGATATTGATAGAATGCTTTAGAACCTGAATGAATTCTGTATAAAACGTATCATCTTGAGCTCCTTCATGCTTCGGAAGGCATGTAAAGCAGTTGGTCCCTGCTGCATTAGTAGTCGTTAATAACCCCTAATCCGCACTAGACCAGCGTGGTGGTTTATTGCCCGTGCTTCCTTTGGTGTTTCCATCCAAAAAGAAAGGCTAAGGCGCGAGATCATCATCATCATCTGATGATAAAGTGATCCAAGGTTCCATTGAGCTACGACATGGACACTTTCAAAAGGGGTGTAGAGGTTTCTCTCAGGTCGGCACAACAAAAGCAACACCCCTGATGTTGATGTCCATGGGCGGCGGTGACCGCTCACCATCAGGCGGCGCGCCTGCTCGTTTGCAGACTATTAAAATTTTAAAAAGTCAGTACCTGAACAAAGAGGTTGTGTCCACCCGGCACGGACTTCATGATGTGCCGCTCTATCTTCTCGTTCTCCAGTATCGCGAGCCCGTTGTCAATCAGTATGGGCGGGTGCGTCGCCTCGAAGTTTGTGCGGAAGTCGGGCGGCGGCTTCTGCATGTCCACTGTGGTCACCTGTAATGCACAAAACATTTGATAGAAATAAATAAAATGCAAAAGGAAAATATTGGGATTGGATGTGATGATGTCGTTATTATCATTGAAAAAGGTTCACTGTGGCTTACAAAGTAGGTGGATAGCTGATAGTGTTAACAATTGGTTTACAGCCACTGTAGTAGGGTGCCTGAATTCTCAGAAGGTGTCTTGCTAGACAAAGCTTTTTCGTAAATTTTTGATAGGGAAAGAAAATAAATTGTTTAGGTTCTGTTTGTCTGCGGGCAAATTTGAGGTACCTAAAGTAAATAACTACTTTGGTGATAGAACATTAAAGAAACGGTTACCATACCTATTGAATAGTTTGCCCGGGGATATACGCCGGGAACAAGATAAAAATGCTTTTAAAAGAAAACTTAAGAAGTATTTTTTGGCTAACTTACCTTAATATTTAAGCTTTAGTTTGTTATGTTAGAGACTCGTGATCCCACAGACAAACTGTGTAAGTAGTTTTGTGGGACACTGTACTATTTAACTGTAAAACGCTGTTTGTCTAATAAATAAATAAATAAAAAAAAAATAAAAAAAAACTGAGTAGGTTTAGACGTGGTTCTGCCATTCAGTTTTTGGAAATAACATAATGCTTTCAATTGTATTTTCAATTTAGTTCATTTATGGAAAGTGCAAAGATTACTACTTAAAAGAAAAAAAATATGTAAAAATAGCAAATACTAATGAATCATAAAAATTACATTGTAAGGTACTTAATTCTATATCTTCACGCGATTAAGCAATTGAATTAGCACATTGCCGAAACGCAGACAGAACAAGAGGCCAACGAACTAGCTTATTGGTCACTTTATTTTTAATTAGACTCTACAACTGCTCAGATACTACGAGTAGAACACATGCACACTGCCTACCAAAATTACATTTAATAAGCAGTTAAGCATATAGGTAATTGGTATTAACGAGCTACGTCACATCGAAGTACATAGTGCGAGTTTTTATTTTAATTTTATCTCGTTTCATTTGTCACCAGTAAGCGCTGCTGCTTCAGTGCCACAATTTTATTATTGCCATCATTCACAAATTTTCGTTTACGTGATCGACGAGACACCCTGGACGCTGAAGGCGCAGATCCAGCGCTCGAAAAAAGAAATGATATATGAAAAACTATACGACGACCGTACATTCATTGACTTTTGAATTTAATTTTTTCGTTTTTTTTCGCGCATCGGGCTTCGGCATTAGGAAAGGAAATGATCAATAATCAAGGAAGTCAGACTCGATTTCATGTGGCTTATCATCATCAAGGCATATCGTTTATTATCATCAGCCTATCGATCTCAATAGACCGTGAATGTGTGACGTCACAAGTCTATTAGGGTTGCGGGTATGTCCATCGTGCCCACAACGGTGGATCCGCCCTTGGCTGACTGAAGGGGCCTAGTATGAGTTATTTTTCACATTCGATCACGTTAACGAAAACGAGAGTTAGTATGGCCAGTTTGGCATTGTAGCAGCGCCTTCTGACGACAAACAAGAAGACTTAAAATAAACGTAAACGAATGAATACCGACGGATATGAAACAAAACTCACACTAGGCCTGTAACCCATTTTACTTGTCGAACAAAGTAGAGGGAACATTGAAACTGACATGAGGCATTCCGACGGGCATGGCAGTTCAATAGACCCGGCTATTAGTCAATTTCGGTGTGAGCTACAGCCACCAGTGAGCTGGGTTGCAATCACATCGTCGCCAGCGAGCTCATGATCGTGACACCTCAACTTAGCCTTTCTCTTTTTCACTCGGATACTACCTACGTGATGCTTTAGTTATGCCATTTCACAATGGCAATATGACACAGTTTTGACATTACACGTAGATGCGGACTGTGCAACAGTAAATTCTTGCCCTTTCAGACATAGATAAAAAGTTAAATTAAAAATGTTCGATGCGATATTACAGATTCGAGGGGAGACCTTCTCTTAGGGAACTGTTTTTAAAACTGTCGCTTTATTAAGTGCAAAATAAAGCTATCCTAAGAAAAGAGTACTAAACAAAGGAATAAATACTTTAATAATCATCTATTGTGTAAACTTCATAAGTTGTTAGTGAATCGTGACTGGACCCCGTTTCACTGACTGTAAATCCATGGGAAAGCTATCGGCAATTTACAATCATAATTTTAGAGGGAAGCTCCGTTGCTTGGATGCTATAAAGCTGTCTTCCATTAAAGATACATTGTTAGGTTGTTTGTTTGCTTGTAACTAGAGGGCAGTTCGTTTTAAGAAAGGCAAGACCGACATTG
This sequence comes from Eudonia mercurella, assembly GCA_963082485.1. Lineage (NCBI taxonomy): Eukaryota > Metazoa > Arthropoda > Insecta > Lepidoptera > Crambidae > Eudonia > Eudonia mercurella. The sequence goes on from OY720038.1 coordinate 3,348,529, forward strand.
GAGGCCTAACAGAATGATATTTATAAGTCAGTATTAAGGCTCATTCTTCCAAGGTCCAACGTGTATCTCTAGTACTCGTTTAAAGCTAACTTATCTTACGTAATATCAAATATTGGCTATTTGATTTCAAACGTTAACATCAGAAAGGCAAATCAGCAATGCGTATAATCTACTACCGACCTGGGATGCGAAAGCGGCCCATCTAAGCTTACTGAAAAAACTGAACAAAGCAAGCATTCTTTTTAGAGATCTTTTAACAAAAAAAGAAAGCATTTTTTGTTGAAAGATCTTACAAAAAATGCAATTTGTTATTTTTTTCAGTGAACCTATGGACTTTACAGTGTTAACGGTTTATGGACGAACGGCTAGATACTTAGTGGTTACTAAAACCGTGTGACCAAAGGACCCCGGCAGTTCCTAGGGTCGGCACGTGAGTATGTTGCGATATCTCAATGGATTTTCCGGAGCGTACGAGACGTAGTAACTATTAACTAATCTGTGGTACGAGGCGGGTATCGAGAACATAAAGCTAGGGTTGCCAGATCGGAAGTCCAAAATATCTGGAGGAATTTTGAAAATGTCGGGATTTTGGCGTTGTTGTCGAGAGAAATAAATATAAAAAATAAAAACAAAAGTTTATTTTTTAAATTGTCGAATATAAAGACATTGTTGATACATAACTAATTCAGGTACCTACACTTAAAGGTTAGGTTGCCACATGTATTTGGCATTAGACTTTGCAGAGTCTACTAATGTAGTTCCTTTAGTACTATTCAGAAAAGATTTGAAATTCAAACAATGTACTTCAAAGTTCAGTCTAATTACTAACTCGGCTTTTATTAAATCAAAAGCCCTTTCACAGTAAGCATTACCAGGCCTCCGTCACTCGCTCGATTGCTCGCTCGGCATTACTGACAGGAATTGACAACTCAAAGTATATAATTTTTTTCAATCTAGTGGTCGTTCTGGTTGCATTTTCAAAAAAAAAATAAGCCCAAATTTTATCATTGGACATGTCTTTGTCTTTTGGAAGATGTTCAAATATTTCTCGAAGGCAACAGCAATCGGTGTATAATGCATCTTGGTCAATATCGTTTGAAATATTAAGTACGTCTTACGTATGTACGTACTCGTACTTCTGAAGTACCTTCTTCTTTGCATTCGTCATCCTCTTCACTGTTTTCAAAATGGTTTAGACTTTTGGTTACAAACTCCCATATGTCTTTTCGACATTCGACTTCCTCTTTCAACATAAAATACTGCTTCACAGCAGGCCAGCTATGCAGTAAACGATCTAAAGCGGGCAAAAGAGATAGCCACCTTGTTGGGACGTGACGCAGAAGGTTTGAATGTAGAAAACAGAGTGAACGTGAAAACGCGCGGCAATTTCAAATGATAGTTTTCTATAGAACTTTCGGAGAAGCTCGGTCTGGAGATTTTGAGATTTGTCGGGAATCTGGAGATCACTTAAAATGTATGGAAAATCCAGACAAATCCCGACCATCTAGCGACCCTACTTAAAGCCGGCTTCTCTGATAGCTACAACCTCCTCGACTCGTGTTGGCAGTGTCTTGGAGAAGGAGAAAAGTGCCTAGGCACTTGTCTTTATCTAGTAAAGCGTGCATGTACCGGAGCTGTTACTGTTAGCGGATTATCTTTAAAATAACAAAAAAGTTTGTTTTTATTGAAATAAAACAGGTAACGAACAAGCGGGGGACCTGGGGGTCGACCGCCTAACTCTCTCGCTTTCGATCGCTTTGAAGGCGAGGCGAGGAGGAGGCGTCATCTTGTCATTTCGGAAGCAATATCGAAAGCTATAGGCTATAGCTTTCGATATTATTTGATATTATATTTCGATATTATATTAGAAAGCGAGGCGGGGGTCTCGCTTTCAAAGCGATTGAAAGCGAGAGCGTTAGGCGGTTGGGGGGCTGATGGGAAGTAGTCATCACTGCCCATAGACATCTGCAATATTTATCCGGGGAGCTGCGCTTAGGTTAACTTAAGACTAAAGGTTTTCAGATAAAAAATAACCCAAACCATTTTTTTTAATTGGCTTCGGTCCTGCTTTCTCAAAACCTGTACAGTTGTGACTCATTGGCCTGATTCTGACATTTACCCCATAGTCCTAATGGCAAAATCAATTCAGCGATACCCTATTGAGTCGTTATTGAATTAACAGAGGCCTCGTTATTAAAGCCTAGTAAATAAGTCATTAATGAATGATACAACTATTTAAACTATCATGGTCACTTGCATTAGAATTATTATTAACGGGATTTTTAACATGTGATCAGGGCGCATGCAACAGTGCCAAAATATCGGCACATATAACAAACATGATAAGAATCCCGTTAATAATTATTCGAAGCCATTAATAGTTACTATGAAATAGACGTCAGGATTACCTTTAGGCTGATTGTCTTGAGTTCCGCTAATAAGTACAGGTCCATGAAGTACTCTTGGCAAAACAGGCACGCGCCCTTCCGTCGCCCGTCGATGGTCGATGCCTGGAAATAAGACAAGACAAAACGTTAGTTGTGAAATTGAAACCAATTTAAACGTCAATAAGAAACTATAATTATAGATCCTTTTGTTTATTGTTGGTGGCGATGGCGTAATGACGGCAGGCGTGGGAAACAGCTCCTAAGTCCGCCTAGCTAGCTACCATCTGTAAGACATAGCAACGGCGCAAAGAGGAGACGTAATTTATACTGTTGTATCTGTAGTTTATTCCACCACTGTGGTCTAACGGCAATAAACAACAACAGAAGTAGCGTTGTTTTATTCAGTGAGTTAGAGGTAAGATACCCCAGACCAGGTTCCCAGTCAAAATCAAAGTCAAAAATTTTTATTCAAATAATCTTACGAAAAGTGAACGACAATACCTTTTAAGATGCGCTTAAGTTTTACGATACCGAATATTAGCCGGTGCACGCATTTTAGGAATATAAAACTAAAGTTGGTTAAGTCCGTTTAATTATAATTGCTAATAGGTGGGCAGCGTCCGCATTTGTTTCCGCACGTTGAGTAACGTGGAATCAGAGTAGTGTAATAATATTTGACCTGCATTTCTAGTTACTGCTGGGTGGAGACACGTAACGGCTGTAATCTTTGCTAATTAGGAAATTGAGATAAGAACATCATGAATTATATTTACAACTTTTTGTTATTATAAAAGCATACGTAAAGAAAAGACGAATATGGTTTGTTTTGGACTGTTGCTATAAAAATAACAATCTTAGTAGCATAATTGTTGTGTTCCAACTTCCGACAGTTTTAGATAAGGTAGCCAGTTTCCTGTAATTGAAGATTCTGGTTGAACTACACTTTCATCTTCAGCTTTATTGCCACTTACCATGAGGTGAGATGTAAACCAAGCAAAAAAAGCTTTAGGGACTGCAGAAGAAATATTTGCGTTTTATAGCGTCAATATTAGAAATACTACACGCGAACACTACACTTTGGAATAAGAACTTTTTACTTGCGTTATTTTTATATAATATACCTTTTGTGTTAGTAGATTTTGCATTAAGTCTGTAGTAATATTGTGACATACATGAGTACAGATAATTTCAAGATACAATTCTCTAGCTAGAACCAAATCAGTTTCCTTGCACAACGCAGACCACACACTCGCTCGTGGACCGAACAGATCTTTAATTATGTACAATTCAAACATGTCACAGAGCTACGTACGTAAAAACAGTGCCATTCCTCTACAAAGCGAAGTAGGAGAAAACCTACGACTTTGAATATTCATAAGATCCATTGTTTTGGGACAAGCGAAGCCGTGGCCAATGGTGCGTCTGTTACCTAGCATGGTACTGTTTCAACAAGGACAACCTATTTACTAGAAATCTCGTAATATTGCCGATAACATCACAATAAACTTAAGCCCCATTTGATAACATTACTTCAGTGGCTGATTATTTGATATTAATTCTAAGTAGCAACTTATTATCGGTAAAATTGTGAAATGTTTATGCTTCTCATCCATCCATTTACGAATATATGTTGATTACTGTTACTAATATAGAATGACGTCGATTCTATTGGTGTGGAGTGGAGATATTGAGATAATATTTTAATTATTGTATTTTATGAAATCGTTAAGATATATCATACAAGCCAAAGAAGAGATAGAGCTGCGACACTATATGGAACAACATTATTTTAACTCGAATTCATGAATAATAACATTAAAAATATACACGCTCGCGCTTTACTTGTTGTAAATAACACAGAACACTCTTATTGACAAAGTATTTCATTTATATTTTTATTTATTTATACTAGTGGTCGCCCAGTGGTCGAAATTCAACCGTAATTTTATTAAGGCTGCACGGATTGTATCCTAAGCAATGAAAAATTTAAAAAGATAGAATGTGAGTTTGGATTAGCATTGACAGATTTAGGCCGCTCCTCTTCCATTTTTGAAATTATTGAAAAGAGTTAAGCGTGTGTCAAATACATGGTAGTGTGTGTAATGTTTGTTTGTATTATTGATTTAATGTATTTTTTATGCATAATTAAAAAAAATCTTAACATTCTGCAATCCAATTAGTGAGCGAAATTTCATACTCCTCCGTCCGCGCAATTTTCGTAAAAAGGGGTACAAAGTTTTTGCTTCAAGGATTAATATATAGATTATTTATTTATATTTTTTTAAATTATTTATTACTTATTTTTGTTTGGAATGTCCCTTTTAATACCATATAACAAAATTTGCTGTTTTTTTAATATTAAGGAAGGCAATGACCCGACTACATTTGATACTAAATAGAAATGAAGTCCAAAGTTCCAAACGCGAGGATAGCGCATGAGTCACTGAAAACCACAAGCGTGATGTGATGGAGAACATTCCCTTTTAAAAAAAAACATTATTAATGTGCTATTACATTACATTTCATGATTCATATTCTGAAACTACAAGTATTAATTAGCTTGTTTTCTTCGCATACTTCTTTGTTTGTGACATTAGTAGCTGTTAGTACCAAGAGCTTTCGTTTATCGCATACTCTATATTTCGCGTTGGCGTGTGTTGAAAGTTCTTTGTGCTCGTGACTCGTGTATCATTCGAGGTCAAAGGGCTTTCCATGTTGAACAATACTCCTTTGTGTACCGACTTACTGACTAATGCTTTCTAACTTACGTCTGTTTAAGGATACATATTGTATCTTCTTCCTAATTAAATTTAGTTTTTCAAGCAAGTCTTTTTTTTGAGATATTGGTTTACGTAACGTTGATGGATCGCTAAAGTTGAAGTTAAGCAACTTTCACAATATACGAGGCATCTCCAGAAAGAGAATCAAATCAAAATATTTCGAGCTCTTCTTTGCTTCAGTAAGCACTTTTAGCCGTTGGTCCCGGTAGTTGCCCTAAGATGGCATTCGTTTCCATCCACCAACTTAAATTTTGGGTCAAAGGTAGCGTGGTCCTAGTTCCCCAGTTGATTCCTACAATGCTAATGGTTCGTTTATAAGCTGATGATTATGTGAAAAACCTCAATTTGCGACAAAAAGCTTTAATAAAACAATTTGTATCGCGCGCATACAACGGACCTAATGAAATCACTCACGAAATCAAAGTACTGTAATCTAAACCAATTTTCACCCATAATTGCGTAATTTCGTTACGCTATTATTGTAGTCTAGTTGCTAGTGTGATACAACTCTGTGTTTATGATTTTGTTTAGAAATATAATAATAGGTTCTTATTTTACGGTTTGGTATACGATAGTCACTAGTTTTAATGACTATTATTTGAGCAACCGACGACGACCGACGTGTTCAAAGAGATACAAGAACAATTTAAATGCTACTAGAAGTAGGAAGTAAAATTAACGGGGACAGTTTTTGGAATCTTTATGCAAAAAAATCTTCACTTTCTTTCTAATTTTTGGTAATTTTCCAGTTCATAGGCCAAATGATTTATAACGATGCGTTTAATAACTATTATTATTCTTGCACATGATTGAAATCTCTCATCTGTATTAATTTAAGATTTCGTAATGGTAATGATTTCTGAAAACTTTTTTTGCATTATTGAAGGAAGAAAATATTCTATAAAATAAAAAAAACAAACTTTTGTTTTCGTTACATAAACTTCAAACACCACAGTATTAGTAGTAGTTTGGAAATCCAGGCTACTTCACGAATGCTTGACATTGTCTTTAGAAAACATAATATTACTAATTCTATTTCCGTTGCTTGATCTAGAAACACCATTGCAGTAGGTACCATCGTACATATTTTAAAACACTGCAATCTCAATAACACCATTAAATTTTTAATAACATATGCTCGTATATAAATTATATGGTTCAGTTCAGGTGGTCTCATATCATTTTCTAATCTACTACCATCCTCGTTACGGTCAAGCGATTGTGAGGCATATTTAAAATGAAAATGTGTCTATTAGAAACTAAAGATATTTTTTAACTTGAAATAGGTTTGAAAAGAAACTTTCGATGTGAACTGAACAAGTGACAATGGAAGAGTAATAAATGAAATGAGCAAACATAGATTAATATTGTTTTCATTTGCATGCGTCGGCGCATGTCGGAATGCACAGTGTACATGATTTGGAAGAACTTGGAGACATTCTAATTGTTTTTTTTTTTGTATAGAAAAGATATCTAAAAAAATACGACAGTAGTGTGGAATTCAAATTATTTTGATCAGATAAAGGAGAAAGTTAGCCAGGTTCGATTGCGAGGAGAGATTGGAAGATTCCGTTTACATCACTGGGAAAAGCCTAGCTCTTAAAATACGATACACAAACTCAACGCAAAGTCCTCGGGTCAGTAAAACCAGTATTTTACTATATCTAACGATAAGGTATAAACGAAGCGAAAGAAGCCTAAATAACAATTAAATTTAACGCCTTTTGATGTGGTTTTTAATATTGAAAATATTCGTTGTCTAATTAAATCACAGTGTCTCTAGCGGCCGCCAATGCCAAGTGGAATAGAAACCTGGCGGCGCGATGAAGCGAGACGCACATCCATGGATGAGCGACAGACGAACGATATTGAAAACTGCTTGCCAACAAGCAGGCGGCGACTTGTGAGTCTTGTGACGAACGTTATAGGTTGCAAAGTGAACACTGTGTTGTTGGAAAGAGTTTGCTGTTGACCACCTATGGTCGATACAGCGTAACGACTCGGGCGAGAAACTGAGTGGTTTTTCAAGCCGTAGTGACCGGTCAAACCCCGGAAGTTTTAAAGGGGTTGGCCTTACACCAGCGTGCCACCATTATATTACTATATTTTTAAAGGCATTCGAGTTGGATATTAAGAACGGGTACATACAAGACACAACTTTGGAAGGAGACGATGTTAGGATATCAAACAAAATCATCATATCATATCATCAAATTTAGCTCCGTGTTGTTAATCTTAAATGACGTTTAAAATACGTCAACGTTACGGATCAACTACGTTATAAACAATAGCATAAATAATAATAATACAAAGCTGATAACCTTTTTAAAGAGTTTTCGGGTCAAAATGGCGAAAGAGAATAATAGTGTGAGGTGCTCAAGAAAATATAAATAATAAATGATTTGATACAACACTGGCAGAATGCACCAAAACATAAATAAACATTGCGTAACTACTGTCTACCCCAGAAAAAAAAAATTATCAGAGTTTGACGCTCGGCTACTTCATATTTAGTAAATAAACGTGGTTTATGAGCGCGCCAAGAAAGGCGGGATTTGAAATACTTTTAGATAAACATGAAAGGACATAATGAATGTTAAGAAACAACATATTCTGTTTAACAAGAGTTGCTAATAAAATTATTGACTGAGAAGCCGACAAGAAACTGAAAGAGTAGTCACGATGGTCAGCCATGCGAAACCCGTCATTTACTGCGAAGACAGATTAAAAACAAAATAAATCCCAATGCCAAATTACAACATTCCAGATTACCACGATAGGATAACTCTTGAGTGGCGGCCTACGTTATAGGACCAACCAAGCATGACAAACAAACATCAAAGTCAACGACATCACCCGAACATATAGGCACTTTCAGTTTCGTGAAATCGAAAGCGGCACATACATCTCCCGCGCTCAGCAAGACGCGCCATTTTAGCTAAGATGGCGGCGAAAAAACTTGGTAATCCGTCACGGCAGAGTGCACCGGCGCATCCCAGTGGGCACCAATTTGTCAATGATACTGGACCGCTGCTGGCGCAGGCCGCCTGCACGTCGCGACACTTAGTACGACCGTTTTATGATACAATTAACAACCGCGTTAGTGGTAAATTGAACATTGGATGAATTTTAATGAAATAATATGAAGCATTGAACCTTATTCAATGCTCTTTATAATAATAATAATAATAATAAATTCATTTATTCAGGCAACCCTCACAACTCACAAGAAATATTAACATTAGTAACGCAAACAAAATAAAACAAACCACTATACAATTTTGATGACAAAACGGATGGTTGATGTTATTTTGTATTGATAACAATCAATGTTGAATTTGAATTACCGTAATGTAGCAAATAGTGCTGCACCGTTGGAAAGGCACCTTAGAATAAGGTTTGAAGGCATCATCGTTAATGCACCTTCTAGAAAACTCAACAGTTTCATTTATGTATTATAAATCAGTGCTGTCCTATGGCTGGTCAAAGTCCTCGTCTCTTCTACCTTGTATGGTCCAATGCAGTTTCGGGACAATTTTTCGAAAAGAGATCTACGACTATTATGAGCACACCAGTCCCATTATGCAATCGTATTCCCGACGTAAGCGGTTAGCCCCTAATTTGGGGACTCATTAACGTTATGTAACGATGTTCGCTGTTATCATCACATTATTTGTAGGCAACAGCAAAATCCCTCACATACAGCGTCACAACTTACCCACTTGAGATGCAGAGAAGTGCAGTGACCCGCGACAGTGAAATGCAAGCAGCACCTGACCACGGACCGGCCGCGGCCGCCGTGAAAGTGTACCCACCTCTCTAATTACCACCATCTCAATTCTCGACTCGTCTCACCTTACATGGATCTAATTCTAAGCAAATATGGTACTCTTATACTGTACAGGATGTTAAAAGGGAACTTATTGAAAGGGAAACGGAAGCAAAGCTTGTTATGATAACGACCCATCTTAACTGTCATAAATGTGATAGATAAGTTTTTTGGGCATTTCTTCACGTCAAAGAAAAGTAACGAAATGTTATGGTTTTATTGCATAGACATAGTTGGAGAGCCCAAAAGTGCCTTTGGCTTAAAACATATGCCTTCGGAAATTCACGACAGACCGAACTATACACGGGAGCAGAAGTCAGTCCATAAATAAAAAATAACATCACTAAATATTAAGAGACTCTTGCGATTACAAAGCCATTTTAAAAAACAGGAAATTTATCTCACCTTTGAACATTTATTTATAAAAAAGTGAATTTAATTTACATAAGTTATTGTGAACTCTTGATCCTACAATTTTAGCTCCCATACTCTTATCAACAAAATCTTAATTCAGAGACGGAGACGGTCTAGCATTCACTAAGTTTTTTTGAAAGTATATAAAATGTACGCAGAGGTAGACAGCGTGGTGTGGTTTGATAAGAATTACGAGAATGCGACTTGTGATGGGAACAGCGAAACCTCCATAGCCCGGAAGCGCAGGGCGCGGCGCTTGCACAATTCATGCCGCCTGCTATCCGGTGAGGCCGTTGCGACAATGTGCTCGGTCTAGATTCCTTTCAGGACGAGCTATTGAATTCCCATATTTGGTTCGCTTTATATTATATCTATGCCATGCACTGCCTGTGTAATTTGCTAAATTAGTAATGTACTAGGTAGTGCAACGCATTCTGCAAATTTTGTATGAGCCAGACTGGGGACCTAATTGATTTTACTCAAATCTCTGTTTGATTTAATATTTTATTGGGTAGTTTTATTGGGAGCATCCAAAACGTATCGTACTGCATTTTTTGTAACACTACACGAAAAACTTTTTCTGCAAATAACGACTGAATGTCATTGCCAAAATCAAATAGAATCTCATGAGTCTCATGACAATTTGTTCTATTATCAAAGACAATATACATGTGTAGTAATTTTAAACAATACAGAAAAAAAGGGAGAGGGAGAGAGGGAAAGGGAAAGAGGGAGAGAGAGAGAGAGAGAGAGAGAGAGAGAGAGAGAGAGAGAGAGAGAGAGAGAGAGAGAGAGAGAGAGAGAGAGAGACGGACAAAATAGACCAATTACAGACAAATAAGAAAGAATATGCGTAAGTTTATTTTCCTTCGTTACAAAAACGTCACAATTAAGACGGATTCACGAATGTTTCCCCTACATAAGGCATTTAATGACCAGTTTAAATTCTGTTCATGAATGAGCAGTTGGCCTTCCTTCACTCGTCTAACGGTAGAGATAGTAACTGAATATAAAAAAAACTTTCCAGGTTTATACAAAAACATGCCAAACCCAGCTATTGAAGATGAAGGATTAAGAAACACAAGGAACTTTATAATTTAAATAATATCACAGCTCTAAAAATGTTCGGCAAGACAAGTTAAGACGAGGTAATTTAAAAAAATACATAAAAAAATCATAAGTGATTAATTAGTTATTGGATTTCTACTACAGTATTTTGCGTAGTGTCATATTCCTGTCTACGTCATTGCACCACACATACGGAATCAAAGATGAAGGAATTCAAAAGCGCCTAACAACATAAATTCAGCCGTTGCTACTACAATTGCCAATTATCACTTAAAAACTTGCATTTAAAATGCGTTTAAGTCGGTCAAAGATGTTTTGCTCAATTACTTTCGACAATACACACCGATGTCCACGCGTGTAATGGTTGGTAAACAAGAAATCGCGGCGGGCAAGTGAGATGATTTATCGAGACCATTATGATAATGAAATGGAAATAGTGTAAAACGACAGATTTATTGTTGTTATGGAACAATATTGATGTAAACAATACAACATTATATACGAGACGTTAAAATGATTTGTGACAATTACACAACAACGAACGTTAGGACAACAAGTAGCAAACGATATAATCAGCAAATGCTAACAACAACCGAAGTAATATCGAACATTGCAAATATGACAGAAACGTTAACCAGAGATAATCGAAATACGTGAAAAGAAAACTTCGTGTCCCATTTTAAGAACTTTGCGCACATATATACCTACCTATTACAACACAAAATATTTTTTTGAGGAGCTCGATGGCGCAGTGGTTAACGCGCCCGGTCTGCGAGTGCTGAGGTTAAGCAACATTCGCAAAGGCCGGTCATCGGATGGGTGACCAAAAATTTATCATCTCGAGCTCCTCCGTGCTTCGGAAGGCACGTTAAGCCGTTGGTCCCGGCTGCATTAACAGTCGTTAACAACCACCAATCCGCACTGGGCCCGCGTGGTGGTTTATGGCCCGTTCTCCCTATCCATCCATAGGGAAGGCTCGTGCCCCAGCAGTGGGGACATAAATGAGCTGATGATGATGATACCTACCTATTAAAGTTTATACATATGGTAAAGGAATCCCGAGACAAAAATTTATGAATAATATGTGTTATTTTGAAACGATAGGATTTCGACCACTGGGCGACCACTAGTAATTATTTTATCGCCATGTTGGGGAGAACCGCCAATAAGTTGATGTACAGACGCCTGCAAATCAACTTATCCAATACTGTCAAAGTTCAAATGTTCCTTATGCCATATTCATAAAGTTCAAAGTCAATAGACTTTGAAAGTTTGTGGTCTAATGTGCAGACGTAGTGTATCTTACCCAATGCCCTGTTTGACTACAATTCTGGAAATTCAAACCAGAGTGACGATATTATTGAAGAATGATTTATTTCGATATATGTACAGCTTTGTAGTTTGAAATATACACGTTTCCTCAATGAAACTTCCCGTTCGGACATTAAATTGCGATGATCTCACGACACAATATAAAGTAAATATGGTTGTACATAAGCGATGACAATGACATCATGGCCTCGTCTTAGCGAGTGCCACATAATGTCTAAAGTTCATTACTCACAAACGTAATGTGTTACTCATAATTTTGACTAAAAACGACAATGACTAAGTTATACTCGCTTCAATACAAAGATATAAAATTCTATAAAACATTATGCGATGAAGAACCATAAAAACTTTTGATATTGTAGTTGCCAGTTTGTGAAGACATATTACACATATTGGGCAAAAGCTGAATAAAATAAGGGCTTTGCTCCTAAAGAGGAGGAATCGTTAAATTTAAGCTCTTGCAGCGTCGCTGCGACTTATTCTACATGTTCCGACTTATCCTATGTTTGTTTTAGTGCTTTCTTTTTAATTGTTTTTTTCGTTGTTTGCTTTTTTATTATCTGATTATGACTGAACCGAAGACCGAACCTGCGGTCCACCTGACGGAAAGCAGTCACTGCTAGGCTACGTAACGTTACGTTAATTGTTAAGCAATGGTCTTTGGCTGTAGAAATAGGTGATCGTCATCCAGTCCAAATTGTAGGCAGAATCTTACAACAAGGTTAACTATGTTTGAGATTGTTAAGTGTTGCTAATTTGATTTCTGTGACAAGCATAAATATATAAAAATATATCCAATATTGTATTTTATTTTTAAATTAATTTTTGAGTAGGAGAAAATAGGAAAGCAGTTTTATTTATTCAAACTCAACAGTACACAATTTTAAGTCATGATGGCGTCTAAACTTGCCACTTCATGAGAATAAAAAAAAGTGTTAAAATTGTACAGACCAGCCAAAAGCACAATACAATGCACAATTTATTAATAGAAAGGAGCGTGCTCCGTGACCTCACGTAATCGACCGCGATGTATGTCAGCACAGCTGATCTTAGAGAAAGGCCGGTTGCTGGCTACCACAAATTGTTATTTTAAACACAGTACTTAATCTATGAATATTTTAAACATTTTTTATATTATCTAACCTTTTTTTTTTAAACCACCTTCCGCACACTTCGTCCCGGGCAATCGTCTGGCGATTCTACCACTCTCTTAATTTTTGCTGAGTGGCTAAAGATGTGTGAGGTCTAGCGTTGTCATGATGAAAAACCAAACCCCTTCCGTTTATTAATTCCGGCCGCTTTCTCTCAACTTCTTGTTTTAATCTCATTAGTTGTTCGCAGTAGAGTTCAGAATCGATGGTCCTGCCTGGTGGTAACAGCTCATAATGAATAATGCCCTTCCAATCCCACCACACACACAGCATCACCTTGTTGCGAGTTAACCCAGGTTTCGCCACAGGCTGTGAAGCCTGACCGGCCTTTGACCACGACCTTTTTCGTACGTTCTTGTCGTACGTGATCCACTTTTCATCACCAGTTGTAATATATAATGTTGTAATGAAGAATCACAAATGAGTACACGGTTCATTAGGTTTCTTTCAGTGACCTCGTGAGGTACCCAAATATCGAGCTTTTTTGCGTACCGTTTTTTTCAAATGCGTCAAAACTGTTTTGTGGTCAATTCCCAGTTCTTCAGCTACGTCGTAACTACTGATATGCCGATATTCCTCCACTTTTTCAAAAATGGCATCCATTTTATCCGTAATAGGGCGACCAGAGCGATGTGCATCTTTACCATCAAAATTTCCGGATTGAAAACGCTTAAACCAAATTTGTGCTACTCTTACAGACACTGCACTAGGTCCATAAACATCGCAAATTTTTTTCGCGGCTTGCGTTGCATTTTTACCTTTTTTGTAGGAAAATTTTAAAATTTATCGAATTTCTTCATTAGATTCACTCATCTTGTCAGTAAAAAAAACAAATGAAAATCACACATTTCCCTAATTTGGATTTGGAATTATCTTATTTAGATCTTTAACTTTTAATGACACCAAAACCAGCCAGATACAAATAGTAGGTATAGCTAAAGAGATTTTATTACAAGTTCATACATACTATTATGCGAAAAGACTTTTTTCCCAACCTAATATGTATCACACTAATATTATAAATGCGAAAGTTTGTGTGTATGTGTGTACCTACATATATTTGTTGCTTCTTTACGCTGCAACGGATGGATGTATTTGGATGAAATTCGGCATACAGATGGTTTATAACCTGGATTAACACAGGATATTTTTTATCCCGATATTCCCAGGGGAACGGGAACCACGCGGGTGAAATTTCGGGCGGCCGCTAATAATCAATAATTTGGGCTCTAAGTGGTGAACAATAAAATTTTAAAATTTAAAACAATAAAATTTTAATTAAAAACTTACTACTTATGTAACCTATATGTTTTTGTTTTGACCCTTGGAATTACGCCTTGCTCGGAAATACTTTAAATAAAATAAGTTGGCAATGGCTACTCTTAAACATAATTAAGCATTTATTTCAAATAGACATCAATTACGTGTATGCCAATTCATTAAAACATCGTAAATGGTAAAATATTTTATAGACTTAGAAATAGCTTAAAGCGTGACAGTCGAGTCTAGACGTAAATAAATAAAAAATGCATCGCCATTAAAAGTATATTTCGACGCAGCAGGTGTATTCAAGTGTAAGGCAATAATGACGGGTATCCGGTAAACATCAGATATTAAAAAAGCATAAAAAAGCGAAGGGCCGCCGCCAGTTAGAACTGCAAAGCCGTAAAGATGGCACGCCATAGATGGCAAAAGGCATAATTATTGCTAGTTATCATCGTCAAGCGCTGGTCGCTTTCTGAATTTCATTATGTCTATGGTAGTTGTGCAGCAACATCTAAAGACACCGTGCGTGGCGCGTACATCGACAACAGAATTATGAATTGCACAGTTTTTTACGCTTTTATGTATGTTGTAAATACTTTTAGTTTCACTTTGTTGCTTTTGGGTTCCAAAATAAATCAAGAACCTTTAGTTTTATAGCTTAGCCGTGTCCGTCAGTTTAGTATGTAGGTATGTCATTTACTCTCAGATAATTGGTGCAGGAAAGAAATTTACATTTCGGTGTGGTCATAGATCAGCTATCCACAATTTAAAGAAAACTCTATAATTATAAAACGAAAGTTTATGAAAAGATAATATGTCAAAAGTGAGAGTACTGTTGACTGTTGACTGAGTTACTTTAAACTAGTAAGTAAGTAAGGTTTGTCTGTTGACCAACTTACGGCAAATAAAAAAAAATAGAAATAAAAATCACTGAAAACTTTTTATGCCTCAAGATTAATGTTCAGATTACTGTCCATAGTTTTGTACGGACCCTTTGTAACCGCGCTTGTTCAGACAGCCACTTGGCCATCTTCTTATGTACAAAAGTGATGTAATATTTCAAGTTTACACTTTTCTATCCAATTTATATGCAGCACCATAATCCCTAGACAATGTATGTTGGTACTTGGTAGGTTATTCAATATGTTGTGTTTGAAATTAATTTACGCAGGTGTTGGAATAAAGATGGAATTATAATAATGTTGAACAGTTGTATAGAATAAGAATTAAGTATTCGCTATCGCACACCAAAAGCGGATAATTTAGCCCCTAGATAATTATTTTAATAATAATAAATTGTCCGGCGTTCAACATCAACTATCAAATTCAACATCTGTAAGTGATACAAAAATGTAGCATAACAATGGTTAAAATCACAAATTAAAAATAATCAGTATTATATTATTTACAAAAATAATCGAAATAATAAAATTCAACACTTTTCTACCCAATGTCTGACTGTATACGGACTATTTTACACAATGAGCTAATCGATTGGTAAGAAAGTGCCATTCATGGTCGATTACAATACTGAAAGTAGATTATTTATTTATTTAGAATAAAAAAAATACTGTGTAAACTTCAATGACATACAAAGCCATTTCTATGAGTTTCGGTAGACTATGAAAGAAATCATCTACGAGTATATATTGTTCTCCGGAAAAATATGAAGAACTTTGATGATTAAAGTCAAAGTACGTTCAAGTTAGTCGGTGGTGGAGTTTCGACATACATTCTGTCTGTATGGTTACTACCACCTTGTTGATATTTCTGCCGCCAAGCAAGTGTCCTGCATTGATGTGTTCCGTTTTACAGGGCACAAGAAATAAAAAAATACTGGGCATACAGGCAAAACTAAGAGCTCAGGGTACGGAACGTGCAAGACATTATACCCATGGTTTTAGAATCGCCCATAACCTGCGGTGGTCACTTACATCAAAGATGGGATGCATGCCTGTTTACCGGCTAATTGTATATAAAAAGTGTGAAAAGCAACCGTCAATACATGGACAATAACGAGCCGATTAAAAACTTATCAAAATAATCGTAGAACAAAGGGGACTTTCTAACTAAATTCTGCATGTTCCAAGAATAAAAGAGTAATCGGCCGCGTGGTTCGCGCGACGCTAATTACATTAATTACTATTGTAATGATGTGCAGTTATGCAGCTCATACATTCCGAGTACATGTCCCCTGACTCGTGCATTCTTTACTTTATAGAGCTTTTATTTGTTGAGCTCGATTGTTGGCTATCAAGACCCCGGGCGGCCTAATCTGTATGGCGTGATTAAGTTTTCCACAGATAAGGATATGAGTAAAATAGCCATGACATACAAACGTATATGAATAACTTCTGTAAGCCTAGTCTAATCTTTAAAATGTACCTGACACCATTATCGTTGTAAGTTTAAGAAATCCATTGTCCTACGAGTAGTACCTGAAACAAAAAATACAACATTATAAAGATAAATTCCTTATCATAACAACTTAATAACACGATTAACCTTTTTTCACCGACAACGACCCCTTAAGTTTTAGGTAACCCCATGTTACGTGACTGTTGCCAGAGTGGAAGTCTCATCTTGAAAGACTTACTCCCACTTCATCATATTCTCATTTGATCATTTTAAATTTATTCCATTTATTATTTTCCCATTTCATCACGCTTACTTTAAAAAAAATACAACTTTATATGTATATACACAGACTTTATATTTATTTTAGTACTAAAATATTGAAATAACAGTAACGTTAAAGTTGTTGGCAAAAAAAGTTTAACAAAACATTAGTTGAAAACCAGACAAACAAATAGAACCACTGAACAAGTATGAAAACATTTAGAATATGTTGATTCATTTTTTTTATTTAAGTAGTATTTATAGTCATCATAAATAAGGAGTTTTTTCCCTTTGAAGTTTCGAGGAGTTTTATTATTCCACTATATTCCATTTTTTTTTATTCAACAATGAATTAATTTTAGATACTTAACCAAATTTATGTATTATGCATGTCGAAAAAATTTTAAAAATAATTAAAACTTCTGAAGTGGGAGTAATGGTAATAATTATTTATAGTTGATTGTGGGATAATTATTATTCCACCATAAACTACTTGATTGATCTTGAAAGAATTATAAAATAAGTATAAATTGTATAGAATTTGTATCGCATGATAAAATGGGAAAATGATAATCTGGGAAGAATAATGAAATGGGAAAAAATGTGTAGAACTGGCATCGCATGATAAAATGGGAAAATGACTAAGTGGGAGTAAATCTCTTGAAACCATACATGTGTCATACATAGTCTTATAAATAATGAGGTCTGATCTCAGAATTAACACCAGTCATCCATCAACCAGCCAGCACAAACAACTAAATAGAAATACTGTAGTTAATAAAAAGTATAACGTTTTCCTAAATTAAGCTAACAGCTCCAGTTAAATTACATTTAAAATAGCATCTAGTAGTGTTTTAATTTCCAGCCGCGTCAAGCGTCAAATCAGCCGACTTTCCCCCAAGGCTGATGAAGCGATGGACCGTGGTGTTGCCCAATCACAACTTTCCCCCATTGTACTCTAACGAATCACATTTTGATGTAAACATGACCAGTAATATTCAATTCTATTAATTTGTCATTAACCATATAAGATACATTCTAAAGAGTTGGGAAATAGTAATTTAAGTATGATCGTGCATTGTGCAATGAATGGAACTAATGCGACAGCGTAATAATATAACAAATTCTATGACGGATTACATTAAATACTGTTACTAAACCAATACATTCACATTAGAAAGTAAATAGGTGTGAATTAGCCTTAATTTAAATGATGATGTGTTCGGTGATCGATCATCGTTGGTTTATCTGAGGTAATAAAAAAACTACGCAGATTTTGTGATAAAAGGGCTACTGCGCCTGCGTGACAATCAGTCGTATCCATTATAAATTAATACACACAAGTAGTACACACGCCTGCACATCACACTGGTACTACAAACTGTCAAATTTCCTCAAAAGACTTTGAACTTTATGTTTATGACATGTGGTTGAAAATTTATTGAAGACATTTGACAGTTTTGAATAAGTTGATGTGCAGCCGTCTGTACTAACTACATACATGTATTAGGTCCTTACCTATGAAAATGACGTTTTGTTTGAAGATTTTTTATAAAATTATATTTTTCATACTAACGTTTTTTTTAATTTTCTTAGCATCTATTTATGTTAACACTATGAAAATTGTAGAGTAGGTGTTTGTTCACTAGCTAAATATAGCAGATATTATTAAAAAGAAAAAATCAAGTCCCTTAAAAGTTACAATGAAACAAAAGATCAATTCCGCGAGCAAAAAAAGAAAAAAAAAACCAGCCAAGTGCGAGTCGGACTCGCGCACTAAGGGTGCCGTACTTTGACGTATTAAAAAAAACTACTTACTAGATCTCGTTCAAACCAATTTTCGGTGGAAGTTTGCATGGTAATGTACATCATATGTTTTTTTTAGTTTTATCTTTCTCTTATTTTAGAAGTTACAGGGGGGACACACATTTTACCACTGGAAGTGTCTCTCGCGTAAACTATTCAGTTTAGAAAAAAATGATATTAGAAACCTCAATATCATTTTGAAGACCTATCCATAGATACCCCACAGGTATGGGTTTGATGAAAAAAAATTTTTTGAGTTTCAGTTCTAAGTATGGGGAACCCCTAAAATTTATTGTTTTTTTTTTCTATTTTTGTGTGAAAATCTTAATGCGGTTCACAGAATACATCTACTTACCAAGTTTCAACAGTATAGTTCTTATAGTTTCGGAAAAAAGTGGCTGTGACATACGGACGGACAGACAGACATGACGAATCCATAATGGTTCCGTTTTTTGCCATTTGGCTACGGAACCCTAAAAAATGGGCGATAAAGACACAAAATGAATAATCATTGTTATTACTGAAGCCTAAGTTACATAGTCCTAATTAAAGGTGTATAATAATATTAACAACCGATATTGACTTTTAGAAGTAATACACCCTAAGTAAGAAACCACTTGTCGTGGTATTTTGATCAGAGGCCCCAAAATTTCTATAGCAATGGAATCATGTCCATACCTACAAGATGGCAAAAAGTTATCGAACAAAATTATTAAAAAATTGGAATAGTTTGAATTTTCTTAAAAAAATGCGAAGAAACTTTTTCCCCAACCTAATATAGTATAAAATACTAAAAACGACAATTTAATTTTCCAATACAAAATGATTTGTTTGTTTCGTTGTCATGGAAACTGTCAAAGCGGTACGAAGTCCGCCGAGTCAGCTTATATATATATATATATATTGGGCATTACGGTCGAATTTTGACACTGGGCGACCAAAAGTATAAATACAACTTCATTCATGGAGCAACATTAAAAATAGCGTGCGAATGTAAACAATCATAACGCAGCCAGTTGGGTCGTAAAGGCAAGCGCTTATCTGAGGCCTGTGTCCTCGACCGAGGAGAAGTGTAGGTGACGTCACCATAACCGACATTTCGCGAACCGCTCACAACTCACAGATTCTGATATCAACAATAACGACGCTTGTTAAAGAACAAATCAATATAACATTCTTACATTACATAATATAGAAATAGTAATAGAGAAAATCTTTATATGTATATCTTTTATATTTGATAATATGTATTATTTTGTTTTTGCATGCGCCATAAAAACAGATAAACTGCATGCAATTATGCCGAAACACAACCAAATGATTTTTAATAATTATGTTATAAATAACAAATGTAAGAGTGGGACTATCATTTTATTTGTTAAGAATACAGGTTAAAATGTTCGTCGTTAACTGGTTATCTGGTAGAAAAATCACAATTTTAATCAAATAATAAGACCTCCAAATTGTAAAGTACAAAGTTAATTTTTGTGATGTTCAAATAAAATATGTTTAATTCCCAATTGAATAGGAAATATCAAAAAGGAAGCCCAAGTCTTGATAATACCATGGTCAAATGCGTATTGTCGACAATGAAAAAACAATAGACATCGGAACTTATAAATAAGATTCCTTGACGACGTCATTGTGATGTTCACACGTGATTATAACACTCTAAAAGTGAACATAGGCGCGGTATGTACTAGGAGGGTGATAATTGAAATGACTTTGACGACCAATTAACGTTACTCATAAAGACTAGAAGACCCTAGAATAATATCATGTTAGTACTTAACACAGAAGAAGACCTCATGAAACAGAAGATCATGGTCATAAATGAGGTTTTTCTGTTTGTCGTTACTTCTACCTCCTTTCCTACCTTTTTCTAGTTTTGTATTTATTAAAACCATTTACACAAACTGCATTGGAATTTATTCTAATTTTGCAAGAGTTCACTTAAGATAGTTGACTGCCAAACTAATTCTGCTTGAAACCAACAGTATAATATGATATGCAGGATTTAAAGAAACTCAAGCCTCAGCTTCTAAAAAACCGAGGAGGAACTCGGCAATGTCTTGTCACCGGTCATTGCGAAAGTGGCATGGCTTTCGATAATATTAGAAATTGTACGTTGCACCCGATTTAAGAAAAGTAAAGATAATTTGTTGATACGAATAAATGAAATGTGATGCAGATAAATTTAAAAACATTCACACGAACGGGACTGTTCTGGCAATACTGGCAGCTGCCTTTCCATTAGGCTATCTTGGTTGTATGAGAGTATTGCTAATTCAGTCAACAATATCCATTTACAAGAACTACGTCATCGATATTCCATCTTGGGAATCCCGCTCCGAAATCTTGGTCTTGGAAGCTTTTTTTTACAATATATTAGATTTCGATTAACAAAAAAAATTTAAATGTAATTTAATTTTAAAACATAGACATTGGAATTAATTCTGTAAAATTATTAAAATAAATAAAATAACTAACACGACTAAAAGTCATTTCACTGAATTGCAACTGCAACAGTATGAAATGAACAAAGATTTCACACAATAAATGACAGTGCAACACATCCGAGAGGATTAGAGAATGACGTAACTCCGTTGCCTCATTGAGCACCGAGCGCAATGTTTGCGACTTTTTGTATTTCGGGAATCTATGCCTCGCGTTCGCCACAATTACATAACATACGTGCAAAACAGTAGATATACACGCAATGAGATTTCTAGAACTTACTATATATAGTCATCCATGAGAACATATTGCTACATTATGTCACTTATATATCACGGTGAATTATTAATGCTTCTATTAAGGTATTATGACTTGGAAAGGCCATGTATATAGCTCTATTTCCTTATATGTAAAGAATTATGAACACGAACTGAGATTTCCGAACGATGAGTTACTCGTAGATTGCAAGAATTTCAGAGGAAGGGTCATGCTGCCGGCAAGTACCTTAAAGGGTACTACTGTAATAAAGATATTCAAAGTCTGTTTATTATTGCCTATGAAATATCGAATACCTCGCATTGGAATTGCATAAAATATAAATTATTCAAGCTGCATGTATTGGCAGCTAAAGTAATACCAGAGTTATAAATACAACAAGATAAACTAAGTCAGTATTATTCGCTTGAGATTTTACCTAATCATGTAAATAATAGACATAAATAAACACAATTTGAATAATGTTATTCAAGTTTTTGCGAAATCCCACCTTGGTAAAGGCACACAAAGCTATCAGTAAGCGTCATGGATGGCAGACCAATGTTGAAAAAGTGGCTGGAATCATTGCCTAATTAGGCAACTTTCGGAAAATCACAAAAAAAATCGCCCCAGATAGTAACAGAGAAATATAACCGTTAACGGAAATTTGAAGTTTCCAGACCCTCTAGATGACAATCGACAACCACAAGTGCTCAACACCACCAATTTGCGGTCGAGTCTCACTGTTTATTTCTGATCGTTAGTGACGATACGATGAATAAAGGTAACGAATTACAAGATAACGACAGGACCATTCGTCGTAGCGACAAAAAAGAAATTATGGAAGAAAGATCATGACAACCATGCAAAACAACAGAAATTGCCGCTAGGTAGGCTAGGTATATTTGAAACTACCAGAGTATAAAAATTATATCCAAACCATTCAAATATACAACAAAAACAAATGCGTCGACATTTGTTATCATATCAACCACAAATATTCATGCACATACGTAATCTGCAGCCTTCGGCTATATTTATCAGAAGTACCTACCGATTTATGATAAAATATATTACTCAGAATTAGTATTGAATATACCTAATCATTCACAATATAATATTATCCCATATGTTTACATTGTTTTCAATTACAGAAGTGTTTGGTACCAACTACCTACCTTCCTATGGCATTAGCAAATAAGGTAAAATCTCCTCGGTCCCATGATGACGTAAGTCTTGTGTGTTCCCCGTCATCCCGTGTTGACTCTGTTCATGACATGAGCTCAATGTAACAATTTAATTACTACATCTTTATCAGTTTTATCAGGATGCGTGGTGCGTGCCGGAACAATGGCGAAACGCAGCAGTGATGCAACGCTGACGGAAATTAGTTGGAGCAGTGTGTGCTTCTTTTAAATTATCACTTGTATAAGGCCTTTTAAAAAGACGATATCTTTTAATTAGATGACTACCAATAATTCTAATCTTGTTACAGGAATTAATAAACAATTTTTACAGACGCAAGTGATTGGAACTTTGCATTCTTATGTAACTTACACCCATAAAAAATAACAGTCAAATACAGGAAACCCAATTGATTTCAAGAAAATTCACAATGTATGGAACAGCTAATATTCTTTTATAAGATTTCAGAGTTAGCAATAATTGTTAAGGCCAGGATCCAATAGTCACTCAACAACTTTATAAATTACAGATGACTTAATCATCCTGATTTTATATTGATACGATTTCCAAAGACAAAAGAGAAAGATTGTTTATTGTAATGGAAAGTGTCCCTCTATGATAGGCAGCGCCTTTTCCAATATTTGACAGGATAAATTCTTTTACAAGGTCATAAATTGGAGAAAAGAAATGTCCTTGTTGAATTTCTTGCCGGTTCTTCTTCGACTTAGGAGGGTAGACTTAGGTCTAAACTAAAAAAAACATTTCGAATTTTACGTTTCATCTTAATTCTAATTCTCGCCCGTATGGCGCCCATTTCTAAATCCCAAGTTTCGGTTCGCCTCGCCAAGGCTGCGGTGTGCAGAGCTGCGATACTGGTTGCGGATCCGGTTCTGCGCCTCCGCGGTCCACTGTGGCCGGTGAGTCACGTCACGCGACCTCACGTTGACCTCTCGTACTATCCGAATGTCTTCTCTGCCGTAACATTTTAGCGGCCATATTTACAGTGGAAACTCAACTGTATGTTTCTTGTACTTTGAAACTTTTTAAAACAAGGCAAGCAGCAAATATTCTTTGGCAGATGTTAAGGTCAATATTTAATCCATTGCCATCAGAATAGAATAGAATAGTAAAGTTAGTGCTGACATGAACAAAGTATTGGCACATATTTTAGGTTATATTTTCTGATATCGACATAGAAAATACAACAAAATTATAGAATAGTGAGCTAAAACAACTAAAAGCAAAACGCCTATTCAAATGAGCATTTGTCATCTCATCACAGTAGTGTCTGTAGCCGTAGTAAGTGTAGACAGTGTATTGTGTACATGGATGATCTAATCTGATCGCCGAACATTGCAAACAACAAATAAGTACTTAATATGTGTCAACGTCAAGTCAACAACATTATCTTTCTTACCGTATAGGTAATGCAGTAGGTACAATGGCAATTATAATATCTATCTAGGTTTGTTTTTCAATGGCTGTCCGTGCTTTTCAAGTCATAAATACTACGTTCTTTAAACCTATCACTTGGAAGTCACATCAATTCAACAACGACCTAGTTAAAATTTATATAGGGTACATTTATTCTACTTTGTTAGGGCCGACTTGTTGAATGCCTCATTACAATTTGCTTACTAAATAACTGGTGTGACGTGCTATCACTCATGAGGATGCTCCTTATAAAGGTACTAATAAGCACAACATGAAGGCTGGTAAAGGCGACGCACGACTATCACGCGATTGCTTAATTACGACGTAATCAACTTTATATAAAATTACACGAGAAAGGTGTTACTGATACAATCCTAATAATTAAGCAGCAACCCTTGGAGGTAACAAGTTAATGTATAAGTGTTTACTATTTCAAAGACTTAGTGGATGCTTAACTATGGCTTATTAAGTTTGCAATTAAACTTATTAACCCGCATTGGGTTGAGCCTGCGTCGTGTGAGTAATGGCCTATTTATTCCCATGATGCCACGGTCTATGTGGGACGATTTGAACAAAATTTATTGTGGTACGCTAAAAGATTATTGGCAATGACAATGTAATGGCATCGGACTCTTTTGTAATTTTACAACTTCGATCAACTGCAAGAAAATGCTAATAGATCGATAGATGGATAACATAAAATTAAAACTTTTGCACCGAAGCACAGAATACTTATAGCGAAGTAATGAGAAATCCCTATAAGTAAGTGCAACCCATTAAAAGTGAAAAATTAAAGGAGCAAACCAAAAGAGCAAAACAAACATCTAGATGCCAAATATGTATTTTTGTATAATAATAATAATAATAATAATAAACTTTATTTGCACACAAAAAAAACAGATACTGAATAAACTCAAAAACTACTGGACCGATTTAAAAAATTCTTTCACCATTAGAATGCTACATTAGCGCTGAGTAACATAGGCTATTTAAAAAAAAAAAGAAGAAATGTTTAAAAATAAAAGTACACCCGTGCGAAGCCGGGGCGGGCCGATAGTATTTAATATTCTCGTGTCCCTTACAAAACAACATATATATACATATTTGACATGAGTGCAACTTATAAACGACTAGACATGTCGAATTTGAATGTGAAACGTTCGTCCCTGTAACGGCCAGCAGAGCAGCTGCGCACTGCGCAGGCGCTATATGTGAAGGGCCCTCCCTCCCTACCTCCCCGTAGATGATGACTGATGTACTACGTACACTTAAATAAAACTTAGTTACTATCTATTTTGAAATCTTGATGACTTCAGTAACTGAGTGTCAAATTTGAAAACAATAATCAACAACTAGATTAGCTTTTTGCTTTTCAAATTTATTAGGTGGTTATTTACATATAATTTTAAGCAAATAATGTTGCGAACATATTACAATTTGAAAAAAAGACTTGAAAAAATTCCACGAGTGGGATTCGAACCCGCACCCCATGACATGCGGGGTCAGGTGCACTACCAACTATACTATTGTGGCTATCGTGAAGTATTATTACCAAAGGAGCCCTATTCAATGTAACGACGTAGTTGTCGACATCGAATAGGGCTCCTTTGGCTTACAGAGTTCTTACTCTGTAAGCCAGCGTAGATAGTGTTGGTTAATTTCGGCGAGTTGGAATGAGCCACGATAGCATAATTGGAAGTGCACCTGACCCGGGACGTCATGGGGCGCGGGTCATAAATATAGCTTGCCTAATTCTTAACTGATCTTTAAACATTTGTAAAAATTTAAGATCGGATGTTGACGACCGACGTAATTGTCGACATTGAATAGGGCTCCTTTGGCTTACACAGTAAGAGTATACTGTTGATTAATTTCGGCGAGTTGATTGAGCCACAATAGCATAGTTGGTAGTGCACCTGATCCGGCATGTCATGGGGTGCGGGTTCGAATCCCGCTCGTGGAATTTTTTCAAGTCTTTTTTTCAAATTGTAATTTGTTCGCAACATTATTTGCTTAAAATTATATGAAATTAATCATAAATATAGCTTGCCTAATTCTTAACTGATCTTTCAATATTTGTAAAAATATTAAGATCAGATGTTGACGACGTAGTTGTCGACATGAATAGGGCTCCTTTGACTTACAGAGTAAGAGTAGATAGTGTTGATTAATTTTGGCGAGTTGGATTGAGCCACGATAGCATCGTTGATAGTGCGCCTGACCCGGCATGTCATGGAGTGCGGGGTCGAATCCCGCTCGTGGAATGTTTTCAACACTTTGTCTTTTTTCAAATTATTAGGTTTTGGTTTGGTATTATTTATGAGAACATCATCGCCACAAAAAGATTACAAAAACAGGTAAATAACAATTAAGTGTGGTACATAAATTGTAACGTAAATATTAGTAGCCAAGCGAGAGAAGCGTAAAAGGCGCGCGTGCGCAGACCACTCCCCTAGCGCACGCGCCGCGCCCCTCGTTCCACACCTGGCTTTGAAAAAAACGTTGACAAGTGCAAATAGCATTACTCAGAGATAATTTGACTCAAGCCTTTTACCGATGCATTATAACTTTTAGCACTAAATACATTCTTCAGAAGTTAAACTTCCTCGTTACTTTTAAGCCTGTCAGGAAACAGGGGCGGCCGCGGGCACAGATTAAGTAGCAAGAGATGCATTACTGCCATACAAAAGCGAAAATACCTGCGCTATAATAGCCAACAAAATTGTAATAATAATAGCTGGCGTTAGCTGCAAGCAGAAATATACCTTATCTACGCATATAGAGAGTTGAAGACACTTTGCCCACCGCGCAGTCATCGAGCGAACACGCTAGGGTTGTTTATAGATGATGAAATGAATAAAAGACAAGAAATAATAAAACAAATATTTGTTTTATAATCAAATGATGGTATAATGCGTTTGTCGGTGCAATGTTAACACCTTATTATACCTAATTTTAACAACCAACTTAAATTTGTTTTTAATGTAAGTGTTGTTTATAATTTTTTTTTATTTTTTAAATATGTTTCAGTTTTACATAATGATGAATAGCTTTTTTCCTTCTCGGAATTCTCTATTATTAAACTTAATGGTTGAAAATAATCTGAATCTTATAAATATTATTAATAAATATTCAAAAGGAAAACAAGAGCAAAGTGAAGGAAAATCAATCAGTTTTAACATTTCGTAAATTGTACTTCCCGGCCGATTCAATTATCAAAATTATCTAATAATTCCGTGATTTCGACATTTTTATTTAGCAACATGCAACTGCCGTGCACTCAAGTAGGCGGCGAGCGGCGCCCCTTTGATACTTGCAGGCTCGAACGTGCGCTAGCCGGCGCGGGCGGTAGATAAAACGCGCGGCTCGAGCGACGGAGGCCTGCCGCGGGTTTGAAAACTCCTTGAAGTACTGTTTGGTCCCAAACTGTATTTCTGATACCGGAATGACGAACAGTACACATATCCCTTAGTCTGTCGAAACGCCATATTATGGTACGTAACAATTGATTTAAGCATTCTTATACGTTACTGACAGACGAGGAATTATTTCTGGAGGGTAAATCTTTGGCTGTCCCCTGGCTCAGGAAAAGGGACGGACGAGTCCCCCGGGCGCAGTGGTGTGCCTAATGCATTTTCTTCTGTATAAACAAGGGTCTCCTCAGGCGGGTTTGACGCAGATATAGTTTTGTAATACCCACATAATCAGTAAATAAAAACATCTGTATTCAATGGAGTACCTATTATAATAATAAATGTTATAATTATAAGTATTTATACAAATAATTATTGTGTGATTTATACGTTTCTTAACTCATAAATATTTATCAAAATAGCTATCAGGGGAAAAATAGTTACGCAAATGTGTAACAACTAGTGACATCTATGATATTGATTATAAGTTAACAACTCGTATCAGATACTTAGTAGTGTAGTAGTAGGCCCAAGCCAATAAAGTTCTCACTTTTTTATTCATAGTTAATCATAGTTGCTATTGGCACTTATTTGAAAACCATCTAAGGAAAATAAAGCTAGCTGATACAATGCTTTTTTACTCTCTTCCTTTTTTCTCCTGCCCGATAAGGAGCTATATTGAGTCCACTAGCGACGCCACTTGGTTTTAATTGATTGTGGTGAATTTAGACCATTTAAACAAAAACCGGCCTTTACCAACTATAGTGTGACCATTTGCGAATAGGACAGAGTGCGAATTGGACGGAATGCGAATGGGACCGAATGCGAATGGGGCGGGATGCGAATGGGACCGAATGCGAATGGGACGAAATGCGAATGGGACCGAATGCGAATGGGGCGGAATGCGAATGGGACCATTTTTGAATTCGTGACGAAATGTGAATGGGACGGAGACCGAATGCGAATGGGGCGGATTGCGAAAGGGACCGAGTGCGAATGGGACCATTTTTGAACTCGTGACGAAATGCGAATGGGACGGTCTGCGTCAAACCCTCTCAGGCATGCATGCGGGAACATAAAATATTTTATTACACCACTAGGCAGTCTATTGGCTAACCTACAGGTAAGTATGTCATGATGATAATACCGAAGGTGGTAGCTTGACCCGGTATATTTTTAGTTATCTTATTACTTTTAAGGATATTGTAATATTTTTTTAAATATTTTACAGGTAAGCACAGTGCCTTGATCTCACCTGATGTTAAGTGATGATAAGGCCAATAATGGAAGCGCACTTCACCCGGGATCCTCAACAACTGGGGCACTTATATATTTTCTCTAGCTGCCGGAACACAACAATGCTCCAAACATTAATGTTATGGCGACACATTTAGATAAGATGGTGGTAGCTAGCCAGGCGGACAAACAAGCCCTACCCCAACCAAACCGATTAAAAACAAACATGTACCCCCCGTTGGGAATTGAACCCGGGACCTCTGGGTCTAATTCGGTGGTCTTAGCCACTAGACCACAGAGGCGGTTAAATTTAACCAGTTTGCAAGATGTTCCATCAAATAACGTCAAATGATTAAACACGTTACGTGGGCAAAGTAAACGTTTAAAACTTTTATCTAAATGAGACAATTATAATAAAAGTCTTAAAATGTTAAGCAACAGAATGCTACGTGTTGTGCCGTTAATTGGAACAATTTATTTTAAAACGTCCACTGTCCAATTTCTCCGCGACAACATTCAACATTCTTGGTGGACATTCATTTTAACTTATTGCTCACTTTGTCAGTAACTAACTTTCGCTCATGGCTTTGCCCGCGTGAAATTCAAGAATTTTCCATTCCATAACATTTAACTAGGTCTATGCAAAAATGGACGTTACCAGTTTCTTCGTTTTTACGTGAAGTAAAAACAAACAAACTTGATTTTTTGTAACATTTTCACAAGTAAGAAAATAAGAATAACTTGGTTGCAAATAGTTGCCATATAAATACCATCACTATGTACGTACCTTTTCTATGACTTACTGTAATTACAATGCATTATGTACTGTTAAAAAGATATTATAATCGCTTGTCAAAATTAAAACAAATACATGTGCAACCGTTGCTAAAGCTGAATTGCCAACGAAATGTTCTCGGTAAACAGGTGACAACCACTTAAGTGCTGCACAAATTGAAGTAAGGAATACTCATCAAGGAAAAAACTAATTTCAACCCGACAACGACCACACAAGTCGAGAGCAGATACGAGTTACCTACGTACCAATGAATGAATGAATACTCAACAGAGTTGCAAAAAAGCGCATAATAAAAACGTCAGCATAACATAAATCTAACAATTAACCCTAACCTTAACTACGTTGTTGAATTATTGTGAACGAAAGTAAATATTTATTATTTCCAGAAGATAAGTGGAAATATGGTGCGAACTTACACTTACAAAGTTAAACTTTTACACCTGCACGTGGTTAAGTGTTCAAAGTTAACACAAAACCTTTTCATAATGGAACAAGCAAATTCTTTAAAGTTATACAGAAAAATAATTTGCTACGGTGTATGTGTGCCCTTGTTGGTAAAAATGATATACAACCTTAGAATGGGTAGTCCATTTTTAAAGTACACTTTACTTGTTAGCTGCTCTGCATGTTTAAGCTCCGATAGGCACCAGATGGCTCAATAATAAATCTATTAGCCTGAGGCCCTACAAGCTGCAATAGCGCAGATGGTCGGTTGGTTACCAAGCATAGGACTATACCTAAGGATTACAAAAAAGAAATGGGTTTACGTATGTATTTATTGTCGGTATATTTCCCTTGATGAGTATTCCTTACTTCAAAGTAGCACTTATGTTGTTGCCTGTCATCTGTCTCAAGAAAATCATGAACATGTACGAGTATAGTGTGTTAATAGGAGTTATATAAGTGTGTGAATCGGGACTCCCGACCCGATACAGGTCTCAGACCTTCCCATGTGAAAAATAATAGCACATCGCATCGGGGTAAAGAAAAATGATTATGCAAAAGGAAAAAGATGTCAAAATTGGTAATTAGAAGCAAAACTACATTACTATAGTTTGCCACATCGCCAGAATGATGAAAGAGATTCATCTAATGCCCTTTTAATGTTACGATCTACGCAAATCTTTCGTGACTGTTTCGGAATTCAGATTTCGAAAGATGGTGGAGCGAGCGATGCAATTCGTCCCAGATCCGACACGTCTCGATTTATCGATGACCGTAAATATCGATTTGATAGTCATGGAATTAATTGTACTCTCACTTTTATCGTTTCTGTCTGTGGTAAACCATCCAGCTAACGATCCTCCTTCGATACTCAATATTGATTGCCAAAGAGGTGTTATAAAATATAATGTTCATTATGGACGATGACAGACACAGCAATTGGAAGAGAGGAAAACGATATTTTTCGATATTAACCTATTTGGTGGTATATGTATATAGCACAAACTTGTTACCGATTAACGAATAATTTACTATTGAATGTTATTTATTTATATTTCCAACCCAGAAATAGACAAGAAACTAGTAGATACCAATCTAAAAGCACTAATTATATTAATAATTGCTTACCTTCTAAGATATTAACGTTAGGGCAGCAACATGCGAAATCCTTTTAAAACAACTGATTGTTAAATTCTCAATTTAACTACAACCATGTCAGACCATACCATACAATAAGAAGTGTGAATTAGTATCGCATATTCTCACATGTTTTACGTAATCCGCTTGTGACGAGCGAATAAGTAAGCTATTTGTTTAAAATTCAGCAAGATCATGTCGTCGCCGCTGCTACGCCGGTGATGTGAATTGTGATTACAGAGGAGACATGAATAATGCAAGACAATAAGGAGGTTATCAGTTCACGGATAATAGTGAATGCGCCATATTCAACTCTATGATGAAATAAGTCGTGATTTACAGCTATGGAAGTTAAAAACTGATCGTAGACCGGATCGTAGTGACTAACGTTTGCAACACCTCGATCTCGCGCTTTGCCGATCTTGAAATCTCCTACGATTTCAAAATCAGCGAAGCGCGAAAAAAAATTCTCCCATTTTTTTCCTTTTTTAAATTTAGTTGTCATTGATTTATTTTTTTGCAATATCTCTAGTTCTAGAGAAAGCACAGACACCCAAACTCAACCCAGGACGGATATCTTGTTTTTGTAATTTTGTCACTAGAGCGGCTCGCCAGTGACTAGACGGGACACACAATCACATCTAATATTGTATACTTTAGCATTCTATTATAAACAAAGTATTTAACGGGGTTTAATGCAAACTACTAAGTGCGAACGTGACCAAGGCAATATTTTTATATTATTTGCCATCGTGCAGTAGATAATTATGTTGCTTGTAGCAATAAAGGTTACAAAATTACGACAACCTTAAAAATCAACCCAACACTTAGGTAATATATTGAAAATATTATCTACTATAGTCTGGCTAATGGAACATCTCGCTACTGTGTAAACGATATAGTAAGTGAACGGTAAACAAACAGAATCGAAACGCGACTGATAGAACATATCAATCGGCGCACAGTCAAGAATTCTATCGGAGTGCAATTTTCTAATTGGTCATCGTCACGACACATGGCCCAAAACGAGTAAGCGATCACGACTGCCAATTACCACATACATCATTTTACAAAAATACGTATTATGCTG
The DNA here is from genome assembly GCA_963082485.1 of Eudonia mercurella. NCBI lineage: Eukaryota > Metazoa > Arthropoda > Insecta > Lepidoptera > Crambidae > Eudonia > Eudonia mercurella. Next base: position 3,380,628 of record OY720038.1, read on the forward strand.
TAATTGGCTCACGAATTTGCTTCAATAAATGATGACAACAATGAGAAAAAAAACATTGAAATGTTCTAGAGTGAAGCTCGTGCGCGATGCTCATCCATGCCGATCCATCGCACATCGATTTCCGCCAATAGCGGCTACGGACCACAGCTTGTCATACATGTATTATATTGTACTTCGGAGAATAAAGTTGTGAAATAATCTGTGCTATCTCCTAGAACGAGCGTTTTTCGTTTCTTTTTTTACATAAGTTCTTTTTTATTGACTACGTTTTTTGTGGCAATTTCAAGTTCTAAAAAATCCTTCATTATGCAATTTCTAACTTCTTCTTAGGGTGCCTCTCCAACTAGTGAACGTTGGCAGTCAGCTCTGCATACTTGGTCTTGGGATCTCTTTAAGGAACGCAAAATGATTTAGCGCATACAGCTTAGGACTTAAGTTTTTCCCTCGTATCATGCTATGTATTGTTGACATCCAGATACCAAAGCGATTCCGCTTTTTTGTTTAATATAGCTAGAACATACACTTAATACACGTACACTTTGAGCAATGGTGATCATAAACCTCGCGCCATCCAGTATCCTTTTGGAAACCCACGGTAAAACATCATTGGTCGCGATAAAAAAGAGAGTTACGAAAGCAAGCCAGCGCTGAATTCATTTTCGAAAACGTATAAGGCCATGTTAGTAAAACAAAGTTATTACAGTCAGTCATTTGCGACACGCATGTCGACTAACTAGTACTTAGAAGTGGCCTGTTGATTGCGCAACCGCTCGTCTTACTAAGGCTAAGAAGTGAAGTGTCCTTCAGCCGTGTATAGGACGTGGCTAAACACTGCATCGAGTGGACTGTAAAGATTGTAATTTCACACAGCGCTGCCACACGGTAAATATTACCGTGGCTGCCACGATAGAATAGGTTCTTAGAACAAATCATTTAAGCGCTGTGTTTCTTCTCTTTAAATGGTACCTACTCTATTAACTATTAATGAAGTGCTCTTCTTTAAGAGCATTGCATTTTGCAGAGTTGTTTATGTAATTTTTTTTTGTAATTTCACATTCAAACCTAGTTTCTATAAGTGTTGCAGATATTTAATAAGAGTGTTTTTGATGTTTAGAGCTCCGTAGTGAACCAGAAATCAAATAAAAAAAATTAATACCTCTTTTGTGTCACTTTGCATTTTTTTTTTCAAATCAAAAATAAAAATCAAAATCATTTATTCACACGAAACATGGTAAACAGATGGTCAGGTTTCTAAGCAGTACATACATGTTTCGCCAAAATTGGCATGCGAATGTATGTAATTACTTAATTCTAATGGTGAAATAATTTTTAAATCGGTCTAGTAGTCTTTGAGTTTATTCGTTGCAAACATACATAAAAAAATACAAAGCTTACCTCTTTATAATATTAGTATAGATAAATTAGGGTTATGATTTAAAAGCTTCTGCGATTCACAAAACTTGTTCGTATCTCAGCATAACTCTTCGGTTCTTATTTACCGTAACGTAACCAGTTCATCAGGTAAGGTCGTTCATCGGGCAAGTTGGAGCTCAATGTCAAGGACTTATATCCTACCTACACGAAACTTATTTGCACCGACTGTTGTCAGCGAAGAAAAATAACACATCCATATTGGAATATGGATTTAAATAGTGAATTCGTTGTAATATAAAATTCATGGGTGGATAAGTAGCGGATCGATATCTTGTGATGTTTTTACAAATAACCTTATAATGTATCCCTCAGCCTCAGGTGACCGTTTCACTACGGCAACGGTCACCGAAATCGCTTACGGTTCACCTAATACTCAAGTCCGTCAGTGTAAACGGGCACAGACACTTCATTGCGCTGCGCTGATTTTTGTTGCACTATTAATAAAGATCTTAGACTTTTTGATTGTCTTTCATCAGGGAATGTAGATTTGACGGCTGAAATGATAATGTTAACGCTCACTTTACTTTTAAGTTTCCATTATGTCAGTTATCGTGTCGAGTTCACTTATCTATCATTTATCATATGATTATCTATTCCCGTCCGATTATTTACGATTATATTGCTGATTATTTCATTATACTGATGACTATTTCTCTATTTGAATTATTCGTAGTCGGAATATTGATCCATCGCAAGACATGAGTGATAAATGAATATTGTTTAATTAGGTATATGAGACCGAGTGTAAATGAGCGATTGATGAGCGATTGGCGTGTCCAATGAAAAGAGAGAGTCCGTGACACTGACATTGAATATTTCCAAGTACACCGCACACCGGTGTAATAACAGCACAAGAATAACCGTCATCATTGTTTTATATCGTAACATTACTAATTGCATATAACATTACTTTGTAGCGCAGTGTGTCTTAATAAGAGCTGTATTAGGTCAAATAATTGGTAAGCAATTAATTAAACGAAGCGTTTTTATTCATTTACATACAAATTATGGAATAACCTCTCAAACTATCAACATAGATCTCCTAATTAGGCAGCTGCCGTTGCAATTGTTTTTTAATAGGCTACTAAAAACGTGGAGCAAAGTTAAACCTGAGTTGAATTTAAACTAAATATCTACCTATCTACAGTCGCTATAATACAAACATGACAAAGCATTATCAACGGATTTATTAAGGACCACTGAGGAGCGGGCAGTTGTAGATGATTTTGTAAATAAAAAAATAAATGTAGTGGAATGTTTAAATAGGTTTTGCCAACTTTTATAAAAGACGGGTCCATGAAGCATATGAATTTAGATAACTAGTTGGTTATCATTAGTTATTTTAAGTAATCAGTGTAGGTACTGTTTAATTTTTGTCTTTTATTTTTATTGATATAAATATAATATTTTACTAATAAATATTATTTTATTTTATTACGCAAACAAAGCCACAAGTATTTAATAGTATAATTTATTTACTAAAGTGTGCCGAAAAAGGAATCAATCAAATGAATTGAATGAATTGAAAGACTAGAAAATGAAAAGGAAATAGGTAAACGAATAGGAACATGCATTTAGGAACATCCGCAATTACCCTACTACAGCAGGTTTGGCAAAAGAAATTACCTATTATCTAGTTGAGCAATTATGAATATATTAGGTGGGCATGCTAATAGCTCAGGCTCATGTCAGCCCCGGGCGCACGAGCTGTCGCGTGCTCAGGCGCAGTGTCACTTTCCCCTGGGTAGCACCCGCAGCAGTTTCTGTTTCGAAGGCGCACATGCGCTCTCTCGAGTGGAATGTTTTCTCCATCTGGGATGCCATTTATGCAACGACTCATCTAACTACAAGTCCTAATGATTACATTATGACAGTAAAATGTATTTGTATTCAATACACGCGGCTAATCAATGCTTGCTTTCATTAGAGTGCGACATAAAAGGCATTGAATTTGAAACTGATGTTCCGATTTGTTTTTTTTTTATTAGCATGAAAGAGGATTGACGTCAAGTGATTATCAACCTCTTTTCATTAGATTATTTTTTAACACTTTCGCAGCCGGCTGCACCCGCATTCCAAGTAACAATTCGTTGGCTGCCAGTAATCCGCGTGATGCCAATTAAATTATATAATTCCAGCCAATGCGGATGATGAACGACCAAAACAACGAGACTTGTTACGAGCGGTGAACACGAAACGTGAGCTGTTTTCCGCGACTTTCCTTCGCTCGGTCTGCCCTGGCCTGGAGTTTAAACCAGAGCTCGGTTATAAATGAAGAGCTTTTCTTCTATAAATTAAATTAAATTAAAAAAGATGTTGAAAAAATTTGGATATTTAATAAACTCTTTTTTCAAATTGCGCTTATTTCTAAAGCGGAATGCGGATGCGAATACTTGTCGCGAATGCGAATATTCATTTTTAAGTATGGCGCTATTTATTTGGCTCTATTTTGACAGCTAACTTGCCGCGCAAGTCGCACTTGTCATCTCGTTTGCATATTGCCCAGCTGATCCAAAAAAGATCTATTGATTATTATACAGATGTTTTTGCCAACTGTTATCACACCACGCTTTTTCAAGCAGCTACCACAGCATGATATCGGAGATTTTGCACTACGTCTCCGAGAGACGGCGCTTAGTGGTACTTAATTATCAATTAACCGTTATATAAATATTAATATATCAATAAATAAAGTTTTAGGAATAGCAATAACAGAATACGTCCACAAATTGATACAACTTCAGAATTTAAAAGAAAATTTCACTTAATTTAAAATATTTCCCATGGAAGTAAAAGGTTTAATATGTTCTAATACTTTTCAATTCGTTCATTCATTAACAGAAGTTCAATACTCCTCTACTGAAGTTTAATTATTAATTTGTTTGAAAAAAGACAAAGTGTTGAAAAAATTCCACGAGCAGGATTCGAACCCGCACCCCATGACATGCCGGGTCAGGTGTACTAGGTCCCAACTATGCTAAATCAATCCAACTCATAACAAAACAATATTTGCATAAATTAATGTTATAATTAAGAGAAAATAACTTTATAAATGTTAATTGTCTTCTAAAAGAAGTTTCATAGAGGAATACCTTGTTTGTTATTAGTATTTTCAGTTTAATAAAAGTTGATTATTTTAAGTTCAAAATAAAGGAAGATTTATGTAAAGATTGATAAAGTTTAAGAGAAGAATATGTTTTTGTTTGATAATACATGAAGCATTTCATATTTTTTGTTTATTTCTAATGAAAAATTTATTATTTATATAATTTACAATACCAAACCAATACCAAATATTAATGCAAAGGCTGATTATCTAATATATAAAATTCTCGCGTCACAGTTTTCGTTGCCATACTCCTCCGAAACGGCTTGACCGATTTTGATGAAATTTTTTGTGCTTATCCGGTATCTATGAGAATCGGCCAACATCTATTTTTCATCCCCTTAAATGTTAGGGGTAGTCCACCCCTAAATGTTTTTTTATTTTTTATGGCAAAACAATGTTTGCCGGGTCATCAGGTATCTATGAGAATCGGCCAACATCTATTTTTCATCCCCCTAAATGTTAGGGGTAGTCCACCCCTAAAATTTTTTTTATTTTTTATGGCAAAACGACGTTTGCCGGGTCAGCTAGTAATTAATATAATTAATTACGATTGATATAAATTTGCAAGACTATGTTTGTAATACAAATTATAAGAAATGCATATTTAATTTGTTTCATTTACCTAATATTATTTACATCTTATGATATTTTTTCAGACCTTGATATTCGCATAAATTTTGCGAATGCGAAAACAAATGTCAAAAAACATGCAAATATTCGTTACATCACTAGTAGCTACCTAATAATCACGTCTAAATTTTCCCTAATCTAATCCTTTATTCTCTTTAGTCTACTCCAATGTTAGTGACCATGATAAATGAAAATAATAACACAACAGTTAATAGGTTACTGTTGGCCTCAAATGGTCTTTGCAGCGTCAACGTACAGGAGCATGTACTGCACATCAACCTATTAGGTGATAGCTCAAAATCAAGGCTTTTTTAGACTGTTCTCAGACATACAAAATCATAAGTTTATGAATGTGATGAAAAATAATGATTGGAACGAGCTATCATAAATTAATCATGTCTTTACAAATATTATAATTATGAATGTCCTTTCCTAAAAGTACAGACAGACAGATTGAGCAATAACTCGTAATGATTGCTCAATGTCAGCTGGTGGGTGTAAACACCTGCCATGTTATCTTGTAACCCAAATGTGATTGTCTTGCTATTCAATAGGTTTGTTGGATTGTTTTACAAAGGTTAGGCAAACACTAAATATTTATAAAAATCATTAATATGTTTAAAGAGCTAAATTAATAAAAAATATATTTTTATTCTTAGCAGGAAAATCTTTAACCTTCTTCATCACTTGATTGTTACTGACGACAAGAGAAGTGCCTACAATCTTAAACTACTGATGAGCTCAGTAGTTGAGGATCCTGTGTGAAGTGAGCTTCCACCATTGACTTATCATCACTAACATCTGGTGAGATGAAGGCACCCATGCTTACCCATGAAACATTTAAAAAAAATGGTTATTATATTTTCATTGTTAGAACATAGCAATACTACTAACAATGTAGTTATGGCGACAGGCTCAGATAAGATGGTGGTAGCTACTTAGAACAAACTTTACCACTAATGAAACCAATTGTACCCAAACTGAAATCAAACACAGTTATTCTAGTTCTGAAAGACCAGTATATATTTTTTTATACCTTGCAATTTTGTGTGAATGTATGCACTGGCAATATACATTATATTATTGTATACATAATATACATTATCTAATACACAATCTTCAATCATTCACAAAAATAAAAAATTCGGTACATTCTTGGCCTACCTATATTCAGATACAAATCAATTATTATTGATATCTGTACAATTAATTCCTGTAGTTAAGAAAAATATGTAAAAAAAAAGTGATATTATGCTTATTACTTTCAATGTTTATATAATTTCAATAATAAAATTATGAACAATTACAATTTATTAAACATATTTATGAATTTACCCTGTGTGGTGCCAGGGATAAAGAATTGCACCACCCCATCTCTTCATGTGGGTGTTGTAAAAGCCGACTAAGGGACCATTTCAGAGGATGGGCAGCAGCATCTCTCTGAGGTTACCCTCAACCTACTGCGATTGCCAACCCGCCTGCCAAGTGTGGCGATTACGGCAAATACCCCTCATATCTTTGGGGGAGGCCTTTGTCCAGCAGTGGACGTCTTTTGGCTGAGACGAGACGATGATTTATGAATTTGCAAAAGTGTAGAATTTTTTTCCACAGAATGCAATAAAATGTATATAAAATTAAGTGATATTATGCTTATTACTTCAATGTTTATATAATTTCAATAATAAAATTATTTGTTAAACATATTTATGAATTTGCAAAAGTGTAGAATTTTTTTCCACTGATGTTTGAATGCAATAAAATGTAGATGTTAATAGTCAAATCAATCATTTAGCTTTTATGACATGTTTTTGTGTGGTGACCATGGACATTGACCACACAAGTAACTAATATATTTATAAGATATCAAAGCTATTGTTAATTTACTATAAAGCTTTTACATTGAAATAATTGTTTTGTAGGGGATTGATAAGAGCGATATTAATGTTTTTGGGGATAAAAATTCTGTCATTGTCCTCTGTTGACATACTATTTAATATTGGCACATAGGTATTGTACCTGGTAAAGACATATAATGAGATATGATTGTCAAAACAATCTTTAAATAATAAGGAATAAGGAAATGTTTATAGTGTTGTAGTAATATTTGAATACATCTCAGTAAAAAGAGTTGCTAGCGACCTACATATCGCGCATTTATAGTGCAGTAATAGTATACTTTCATGCATACGACTAATGCAGGACAATGTCATGCAACTGAGCTGAGACGAATGAAACAAAAACTGAACGAGTTCAAAACTTAGATGCCTTTTCCCTCTAGAGTTTACCTTAACATGTATTATTTTATTACATATTCTACTGCATTAAAATAACATCTTGCCACCTCTTTGCTAACTTCTTATAACTGCGAAGGCCAACAGTAGGTACGTACCTACGCTTATAGTGTTGACCGACGTTACAGACTTTTAATCTCAAGATAACACGTGTAAATCTAACGCGACTTACCTTTATAATCAGTTCGATTTCCGGGACATCTCCGTTAGCTGTTCCGTTTTCGGCAATTTTATCCGACATTGTGAACTCAAAAAACACTTGGGACTTGTAAAAATATAATTTTGGCACACAATTTCCACACAACCGTCACCTTTCCAAAACACCGACAAACTGTTTCGTTCGATCAGTTCAGTCAGTCGCTCCGCTCGCTCTCGTTCACTGCCTTCCTTATTCACTCACTCTTTATTTCTTTTTTCTACCACTCGGTTTCGAGGTTTGATCATTAGGTACCTATTCGTTCGAGTCCTTTAGTGTTGAGAGGTGTTGAGTACATACATACATACATACATCACGCCTTTTTCCGGAGGGGTAGGCAGAGACCACCTCTTTCCACTTGCTGCGATCCTTACAGACATCTTTCGCTTCATCCACATTCATAAGTCTCTTCATACACGCTCGTCGGTTTAGGGTACTCTTGACCTGACCTTTTTTAAGGACTTCCCCGATTTGATCCAGGTACTTGCGTCGAGGCCTTCCCCTACCAACATTTCCATCCATACTCGCCCTATATATACTTTTAGTCAGCCTGCTTTCCTTCATCCTCTCAACATGTCCGAACCATTTAAGCATTCCTTTTTCAACCCTAGTCACTATATCTTCTTTTACACCACAACGTTCCCTAATCACACTATTCTTTATCCTGTCACTTAGTTTGACTCTAATCATACTTCTTAACGCTCTCATTTCTACTGCATTTACTTTGCTTTCATGCTTCCTCTGCCATACCCAACTTTCACTGCCATACATCAGTGTTGGAACCAACACCCCTCCATGTACAGCCAGTCGGGCCTTATCGGATACCTTCTGACTGTTCATGAAGGCGTGCAACGCTCCATTCACCATGTTACCGGCATTTACTCTCCTTGCAATATCACTATCACACCTTCCATCTGCTGTAACCATTGATCCCAAATACACAAACTCTTTCACTTGCTCTACTTTTTCACCTCCTATCAGAATGTTACACTCTGTCATGCTATCCTCCTTTTCAAAAACCATTGCTTTCGTCTTACTTACATTCACTTTCATTCCTTTCTTGTACAACGCTTCATGCATAATATTTACCATCTCCTGCAACTCTTCTGCCGACGATGTTAAGTAAGACTTGATCATCGGCATAGAGCAAACATTTGACTAGCAAATCATTCATTCTTAAACCCTGTTCACTTTCTTTCAAGTCATGCAAGCAACTATCCATGAATAGGTTAAACAGCCACGGTGACGCTACACATCCTTGTCTAACACCTTTTTCGATGCTAAACAATTCAGTATACGCCCCGTTTATCCTGACACAAGCACTAGAATCCTTGTATAAGGATTTCAGTGCTCGTATCAACATACTGTTCACCCCATACACAGATAGTGATGACCACAATTCATTCCTCACCACTCTATCATAGGCCTTTTCCAAATCCACGAATGCGCAATAGACTTTTTGGTTTTTAGCCAAAGATTTTTCAGCTATGCACCGCAAGGAAAAGACCTGATCTGTACATCCCATTCCCTTTCGAAATCCTGCCTGAACATCCCATAATTTCTCATCAGTTTCTTCCGTCACTCTTTCAATCAATATCTTTGCATACAGTTTGCCGACGACACTGAGTAGGCTTATACCGCGATAATTTTTGCAGTCTAGCTGTGACCCTTTTCCCTTATACAGTGGAATTATAATAGCCTTACACCAATCACTTGGTACTCGGCCACTTTTCCAACACAAGTTGAAAAGGCAGTACAGCTGACTAGCCACTACACCTTCGCCAGCCTTCGGCATCTCGACTGATACTCTATCACACCCTGCAGCCTTACCCGACTTCATCCTTTTCAATGCTTTCACAATCTCACCCATTTCGATCTCACTGTTGTTCTCACTTTCCTCCACTTCTGCTATACTCAACTCCTGCGTTGATTCTTCTCTTTCAAACAAACTTTCAAAATATTCCTTCCATCTTTTCAACACACATTCCTCTCCTTTTATTATACTACCATCCTGGCTTCTAATCCTACTCAACTCGGATGATGCGGTTTTACCTCGAGCTGACCTTATGGATTTCCAGAAAACTTTCAGGTTCGTACAAAAGTTTTCTGATAGCCTTCTGTCAAACTCATCCTTATTCTCATCTTTCTTTCGAGCCACAATTTTCTTAGCTTCATCCTTCAAGCGTTTATACTCCTTTCGTGCTTTCTCCACATCCTGATCTGTCACTTTCTGAATTCTTTGGTTGTTACTATTATGTATTCTGTGGTTGAGTCAATAAGTTAATGTCAATGAGTCAATAAGCTTTCTTGCATGTACAAATATGTTTAAATTATATTATGTGACTTTTTAATGACAAGGCAGTATGATCTCAAACTAAGAGATCTTCAATACTTAAATTGAAGCTATAAATTAATCCATGTAATGAAAACTAGATAGGATAAGATAACTTAAACCTCCCCGAAAGTAATAATAACTCAATTTATTTTTACAAAATAAAGATTTTTTATAAAAACTTTGATAATACATATGGCAACATTATCAACTACTGTCAGTGTCATTGCCGCTGTCAGTTTTCTAGCTGTCACTGAACAATATATGCATAATTTTCTACGCTTATTTTTCAATCTCTCTGTGCTGTAGTGGTTTATTTATCTATTATTTACACTTAATAGATTACTACGTCGTCTTACGTGGTTGTACGTACTTTCGTTGTACGTGGGATTTGTTTGTAATACTTGCGATTTGTGTATTTCAGTAAAAAGTGATTTTCATTTTCGAGGAATTCATTGGGTCATTGTTTATTTTAAGGCAATTTGAAAAATAATTTGTGAGAAAATGAGTTCCTCAAAAGACGAACCAAGTTCACCCCCAAAAGAGATGACATTCGCTGAAAAACAAGCTGAACGGATGAAAAGATTACGTTCTTTACACACTGCTAGAAACGAAGCTCGTACCCATAATCATCAGGAGGTGGTTGCTGAAGAAGCTAGAAATAAATTGCCTGCGAACTATGATGCGAAACGCCGCCAAGCGGAATGGCTGCTGGAAGATCAACAAAAGCGAGAGGAAGCAGAGAAAGAAGGTAAAGCCTATGATAGAGTGAAGCTTTTGAATATATCTGCCGTGGAGGCTGAGAGGCTGGAGCGTAAGAGAAAGAAGAAGAATCCTGACCAAGGCTTCTCTACCTACGAGCAAGCAACAGTGCGTCAGTACAACAGACTTGTCAAAAACATGTCTGCCCCTGATATGGAACAGTACGAAATGCAGAAACAGAAATATGGTGATGCTTTCTATGGTGGACCTAATGTTATTATTCATGGAATGCATAATGATCGTAAAGAAGCAGTTGATAAAATGGTTGATGATATAGAAGGACAGATATCTAAAAGAGCCAAGTATTCACGCAGGCGGACCCACAATGATGATGCTGATATTGATTACATCAATGAAAGGAATGCTAAATTCAACAAAAAGTTGGAAAGGTTTTATGGAGAACATACTGCTGAGATTAAGCAGAATTTGGAGAGAGGCACTGCAATTTAAAATAGCTGAGATGAACATTTGTGTCCTGCCATTGTGTTCTATACCAATTCTGAACTCATTACTTGTAAATATGATGTGTCTGTATGTTTGTATTGTGTAATTTAGTTTTGTTTATAATTTTACTTACCTGCTTATGAATGTCACTAACTTAAGAGAGCAGTTGTAATGGCATTTGAATTGATAATCTATTCAATCCTACTAACATTTATTTTGTGTATTATTACCTCAGTCAAAAGACAGCCACTGTTAAACAAAGGCCTTCCTCTTTCAATGTAGAATTGAAAAATCAATTCTTGCGTAAAAACCTTACCACTGATAAAAGTTGTATAATAAAACAATTAATAAACAAATTTCAATAACAAGTTTATTTGATACATGTGCAGATAAAAAAAAATAGTACACATTATAAAATACATAATGTAAATAGTCTATAAAAGCACTAAATAATTACGAAAGCCAAATAACTGTGTACATTGTCATCTAGTTTTAATAAATTCATAGTGGTACTTTTTATACAATCATAGGTTATCTGCTTTCGAAGGTTATTTGGCATAATTTAACATTTGATGTAGTATGTAATGCATGCATTCAATACACATTTTGATGGATGACATTACAGAGTATACCTACTTAGTTTTTAAAACTGATAAACATATTTTTACTTGTTTAAGTATGCATTTGTTTAAAACTAAATACATTGCACTTTTTGTTTCAACATCTGTAATGTAACTAATTTTATTTTTATAGTAATAAAAATACAATTTAAAGAACGAGATGTATTATGTTTTAATTTCCTCTCGTTACACAAAATAAGGATTGTATTGCATAAAAATTACAAATCTTTTTTTATATCTAAAAAATGTTACTAGTAAACAAGGTAGAATATGTCCATAAATATTATTTTGCAGTGTGATTGTAGAAATCACGTAAAATATATAATAACTTATTAGCAAAATGCTTTGTTTTATAAATATAAATTATAAAATTCGACCTAACTTTGGGAATATTTTAGCAAAATGTATTCAGGCATACTTATATGTACATAATATGAGCACAGGTTTTACACAAAAAGAAATGCTTAATACTTAATATATGATAAAATGTGAAGTTAGGAGCTTCGACTAGAAATCACAGTGATTGTTTCATTTCACCTTTCTCTTTACATAATTTTTGATATTATATATTTAGGTGTATTAGTAATATGATCCTTTTTTAGTTCGAAAATATTGATCACTGAAGCCAAACGAGAATCAACTTTTTAACTATCATGGTCACTAATTACCTGCATAGAGTTATTATTAACGGGATTCTTATCAATATCATGGACTAATAATATCGATGCCATTATTAATATTTTTGGTACCAGTGTTTGGTACCTGGTACGGGCAAAAAAACGACTAAAGGAGAGGGTAAGTAGATCGTTTAGTCTGTTCATATACCCGCAATAACTTTAGTAGGTACATTTGTAATCATGGCGCATGCATGTTTCGATAGGTAAGTAGGTACCTATATCGGATACTCAAAAATAATAAACATGGTAGGTAAAAATCCCGAACTGTTTTTAATTTTGACTAGCAATAGCAAGGATGGGATATCCGAAATTGTTTTCCTAGACAGTGCATGTGCAATTCTAGTGCGATTGTTATTGAAGTCAATGAAAAAGTAACAATTCACAATTCATGTTTTAAATCGTTTATTTACAGTTATATCGTCTACCTACCTTATGAAAGAAAACCAAATTATTAATTCAGATTAGAACAACATTACTTAACGAACGCCGAAGTCTTTAAGTAGGTACAAGTTATATAGGTATTAAAAAACGATATGAGTAGAACTATTCGATAAACAAAACATAAATGTAATGCGATTCTACAACTACTGGTCTAAAAAGTTGTTCAGTTCAAATAAATGTATTCTTACTTAGACACAATACTACTTACCACTTACACGAGAACTTAATCTATAAACGGTATTTATTATGCGCTCGAGTCGGCGAAGTAAATGTTCATTATTTTGTAGATACTTTTGTTGCTGCAAAGTAGTTTGTGGTTTCATCTTCGTAAGACGCCAGCACAAAAAAAAAAGAAAAATAGGTAGGTATAACGTTTTTTTTACCAAACAGCCCACTCCAATTCAAGTTACTGGGAGAAAGCTTACCTACGTTATCGAGGAGCAAAAAGGTCAACGGTAAACTGTTCGTAAACGTGATCGAATGGTGAATAAAGCTCGAACTAGCCACCCGGGTGCGACTATTTCACTTTTGCAAGTGCTTTATATTAATCTTGGTACAGATCAAACTTCTAGTCCCCTCTGAAGTTGGCGCGATTCGCGACGCAGTAGTAAAAAATAGGCGTCAGTAGGATTAGCGGCAGGCCTGACTGTGTACAGCTGCGCGAAGCAACTTCAGAGGGGACTAGAAGTTTGGCGCGATCTATACCTAAAACGATAGTGGGGATGCGCAGATGATAAGCTTCATACAAACGCGCTCGACCAACACACACATAGACAACCTCTCACGGACGCGAAATCTCGCAACAGCTGCGCTCGGACTGTTCCGAGATCTGTGTCCATGCAAGTCTGTTTTTTTTTATATTTAGGAATCGAAGGGCGAATGATACTCACACTAGGCCCTCAGAAAGTTTTTCAAAGATGTATAAAATAAAATTAATGTATAGTCAGCATTAACATGTGTATACACTTTTGACTCTTATTCCATTGCATTAAGAGTTACATTGTTTACATGTTAATTACACGTGACTTTGTATTTTAATATCATTCAGGGTGCAAATGCGAATTTTATTCGCCATTTGATCACGTTAATGAAAACGAGAATTTGTATGACAAAATGTTTACTCTTTTTGTATGGCGCTGCTTCAATGCCATACAAATTTTTGTTTTCGTAAACGTAATCGAATGAATACGGATAGTAAACATAACTCACACTAGGCACCCTGATGACTTATCATCCGAATCCTCAACTACTGAGGGGATGAGACTGTACCACCACAAATTAGTTAATAGTTACCTCGACCTCAGAACAAATGAGTAGGTATTAGGTATGTAACTTATGTAATGAATGCACCTGCAGCCTGCGGTGCCTAGTGCGTTTATTGACCATTTGATTACGTAAACGAAAACGAGAATTTGTATATCAAAATTTTAACTCTCCTCTTTTGTCACCAGAAGGCGCTGATCAATGCTATACAAATTCTAATGTTGGTTAACGTAATCTTATGGTAAATTACAACTCGCATTAGGTAGTTTAAAGTCGAAGTGGTTAAATGCGAGAAACTTCATAAGTAATATGTATTTAATGAACCTACCTACCTATAGTTATTTACAGAATAACCTACGTCTCTCCAGCGGTGCCAAATTGACTACCGGTACATCGAAGTGTTGAAGTGTTTGTATGAAAGCGCAACAATGTCAGTCCGTCTTCAGGACCAGAGCTCGAAACCTATCCAGTTGCAGCGAGGAGTGAGACAGGGAGATGTGATATCTCCGAAACTGTTCACAGCTGTACTGGAAGATGTTTTCAAGCTTCTGGACTGACTGGAAAGGACTTGGCATCAACGTCAACGGCGTATACATCACTCACCTTCGATTTGCTGACGATATAGTGGTCATGGCTGACTCTGGAAGACCTCGGCACAATGCTCGGTGACCTCAACAAAGTCTCTCAAAAGTGGGTCTTAAAATGAACATGGAGAAGACGAAAGTTATGTCGAACTCATGTGTCGTACCCACACTCCTCTGAAGGTTGGGGACTCTGCCCTTGAAGTTGTGGACGATTATGTTTACCTGGGACGAACGGTCCAGCTAAGTAGGTCCAACATCAGCAAAGAAGTCAATCGTCGAATCCAATTAGGCTGGGCATAGCGTTCGGTAAGCTACAAAATATCTTTTCGTCCGGTATACCGCAGTGTCTCAAGACGAAAGTCTTTGTCCAGTGTGTGTTGCCAGTGATGACATACGGGACTGAGACGTGGTCGCTCATTATGGGCCTTATCAGAAGGCTCAAGGTCACTCAAAGAGCAATGGAGAGGGCTATGCTCGAGATTTCTCTGCGTGATCGAATCAGAAATGCGGATATCCGCAGAAGAACAAATGTAACCGACATGGCCCGAAGAGTTGCTAAGCTCAAGTGGCAGTGGGCAGGGCACATTGCTCGTAGGACTGATGGCCGCTGGGGCGGAATAGTCCTCGAGTGGCGTGTGCAGTGTGGGCAGGCCTCCAACAAGATGGACCGACGATCTGGTGAAGGTCGCGAGAAGCCGCTGGATGCGAGAAGCACAAAACCGATCGTTGTGGAGATCCTTGGGGGAGGCCTTTGTCCAGCAGTGGACGACTTTTAGCTGAGATGATTATGATGATGACATACGTCGTATCATATTAATATAAATTGCGAAAAACTCATAAGCGCTTTATCTTCTGTGTAGGGATTAACAGCATATATAATAATGGTGGTGTTACAGAGAGAATAAATACTCCTTTGTTATTATTTTAGTTTGTATACTTTTCTTCTTGTCAAGTTTTTTTGTTTCTTCCTATTTTGTCATCGTTGATGCTGTAAAATATTGGTAAGATTTCGTTATTTTATTAAATATATGTAGGTTTTCCTTAACGCTGCCCGCCCACGAACGACTTTTTGTAGGACCGACAATCGTAATGATTTTTTTGCCGAGTTTTATCACCTATTTTGTGACCGACTTTTTGTAAGACCACAACGCAGACGGCGTTGCCATAATTGCAATATAGAATTTCATGTCTCATTTTCACCGACAAAAAAATTGGTCATTGATCATCGGACGTGGGTGGGGCACTAATACCACATGAGTAAATACCTGAACAGAGTCCAAGCTTCCTAATAGACTCCACACACTAGGCGACACGCGACTGCGACAGCTCGGCGACTAGACGCGACGACAGGCTGCGGCCGACAATTTTCATATATTTTGTTCAAAGCTTCGCACACTTGGCGTCAGTCGCAGAGTCGCGACGACAAGCTATAGGCACAGTTTTAAAAGCATATAGGGGATAAGATAGTAACTATTATTAATAGAATCCCACTTTACGTTTGCTACTTTTTACACAAGTTTAGCCATGCCATAGTTTTTTTACTATAGAAGGCCGATCATCACCTTACTATTAAAAGGACAGCAAAAGGGTAAAACATTTCTTATTCATATTGATATATTCTTTATGCTACACATTACAACATTTGGAATTCCTTAAAAAAATCTTAATAATTTCAAAATCCCGGAATCATATCCATACTAATATATATGTGCCAGTTCATTGACCCCAAATCAATCTACCTATTCCGATCACTAGTCATTAAACACGTTCTAAGATGTCAGTGCCAATATTTATAATGTTTGCTCTATGATCAGTGTTTAACTACGTGAAATACGCAATATTTTTATATTTCTAGCATTGTTCATACACACTACAGTAATTAACCATATTTTACAGTAAACCACTCTAATTTAAATCAAATATAACAAAACCTCAAATAATTACAATAATTTTACAAGCAATGACAGTTCACAACACGAAACTACGCGTGTGACACTCACTGATATAATGATATTGTTCGACGGCCGGTGTAAACCGGTTTGTCCTCTCGCGGCGCGTATTTGAACCCGTCGTCGGTGAGAGGTCACGCACACATAACCGTGCTTGTAGTAATGTACCTGTCGCAGCGCGGTCTAAGGAACTTGGTCTTGGACTCTGTTCGGGTATTTACTCCTGTGCTGATACAGTTCATTTTAACTCTATTCTTGGCATAGTGGATCATTTAAACACTAACTAACTTTTGTAATTCGAGTAGTGAAAAAAACACATTTTATACAAAAAATATATACAGGGTGTTCGACAGATCGTACGAAATGGGGGGTAGGTGGGGTCATCTCCTAACTATTCAGGCATTAAAAAAAATCCTGGTCATAAAAACCTTTTTATAGGATTTTTTATTTGATTTTTTGAAATTTCTTTTCTTTAGTGGAATCTTAGGGGTGTTGTCCTAAAAAAATTGGTATTTGTTACAGGCTATTGCTAAAAACAAAGTTGTGGTCTCCCAAACCTAAAAAAAAAGTTAAAATAAAATTTAACGCTCAACTTTGCGTTGCATTTAAAAAAAAAGTAAAAGGAAGGCTTCAGATTTTTTAAAACATCTCTAAAGAGTAGGCTTTCTAATGGTATGATATTTGTATCGATATCATTTTCGTAACCGGAGTTTTTTTTTTTAATGTAATTGGACGATTTCAATGAAATTCTACTTATGCGGAAAGTTACATTTTTTGTAAAATTTATCAATGCAAAAGTAAACGTAATGAAACAAACATTGCAAAACTGGTATTTTTTATCAAAAGAATCTATGAAATGACAAAAACATTAATTATTTTTATGAACATTTAATTTAAATCTTGCTCAAATTGCCGTCCCTCATTTGTGATGCAAGCTCTGCATCGATTTCTTATTTCCACTGTCGTTGTGCTCATTTGCATTTCTTCTTTCATCGTCTCGAACGCAACACCTATTCGAGTAATTAATTCTTCTCGACTATTTACTTCAGTGGCTTATACCATATCTTTGGCCTTTCCCCACACTTAAAAATCGCAATTAAAATTTAACGCAAAGTTGAGCGTTTAATTTTATTTCAACCTTTTTTTAGGTTGAGACCACAACTTTGTTTTTAGCAATAGCCTGTAACAAATACCATTTTTTTTAGGACCAACCATCCCCTAAGATTTTAATAAAGAAAAAAAATTTAGCCTAGTTATAAAAAAAGTATAAGTTATAGGGGTTTAGAGGTACAACAGTGGCGAAATTTAAAAATATCAAATAAAAAATTCTATAAAAAGGTTTTTATGATCAGGATTTTTTTTAATGCCTGAATGGTTAGGAGATGTCCCCACCTACCCCTCATTTTCGTATGTTCAAGGGTCTGCCGAACACCCTGTATAATTCCAAAAAGAAAACTCTGCCATGTATAGGGTTCATCCTTTTCGCCTCCCTCAACCTTACTTAAATAGTCATTATCTAAGTATGTACCTATGTGATATAGGTAGGTAGGTAGATACTGATTTTAATTGGAAATAGGTTTAATGAGGTATATTATATACAAATATATAATACACGAAAATATTATGTCGAAGATGACTGTCATCGTCTCAATATATTTTTTGAATTACTTAACTTTCCTGACAAAATGTTCGTTTGATAATAATAGATAACTAGCCAAATAGTTAATTTTTATTGTTCAGAATACTATACTCGCTGCGATCAACATAATGAACCAACTGTTCGGAGCACTACTCTTTTGACCTGTACGTTTCTGAATGTATTTAGTCCAATTCTGCGTATTTAAGTATATTAAAATATACCGTAAGAAATTAAATATCTATCATCATTGAAATTATGTAGAAAAGCATTGAATTATTTATTATGCAGGCGGATACAAACAAGGTTCCAGAATATTTTAATATAAATGAACATGAATTCAGCTTCAGTTGGCCGGTCAACAAAATTCTACAAAAACATTCTACGTTACTTAACAGTTTAGATCAAGAAAATTCAGTTTATTGTGTAAATATAATGGTCTTGTTTATATGTAAAATTAATAGTTCTCTAGTTACATATAAGCTTGGTAGATAATGACGTCTTGGCTGCTGTAAGTGTAGCATGTATTTGATGTTAAAATAAATAAATAATAAAGTAATATGTAGGAGGGTAGGGCCAGTGTTCGACATTTTTTTCCCTTTAATCATTAAAAATAGAAGTCAGCAACTGATTTTAGTCTTTAGCGATATATTGAACTAGTTGTCGCCCGCGACTTCGTTCGCGAAGACTACACTATCCCACAGGTACCTGTTACCGGGATAAAAAGTATCCTATATCTTAGTCCGGGTCATGGTCTGTTTATTTGCAAAGTTTTATCCAAATCAGTTCAGCCATTTTCACGTGATGCGCGGTCAAATAAACAGACAAAAATTTTAAAAACTGTTGGAACGTGTTCTGTTATCGATTTTAAGTATCCCCAGTCAACTTTTTTCGAATATCTTCCATTTACAGACTTTCAATTCTCTTTAGCTTTATTATATATTTTAGCTCAATAATTTCCTTGCTATTTTAAGTCTATTAGTGTGAATCTGTCATTGGTTTTCTGATGTATAACTGCGTAGCTACTCTTTTTTTGATACTGTTGATTCACCTAAGAAAATAAAATAAAAATAAAAAATAAAATAAATATGTATAGATAGATATTGACCACCTGCTTCCTGGCTGTCATCACGTATGTACAATTTCAAAGAAAATCAATGTTATATAATGGCGAAGACACCTTTTTTTAGAGTTTGCTAATTGCCTCTGAGCATTTTCAGCTTTACAGGGTTGTTTTGGGGGAGGCGAGAAACTTAAAGGGTTCCTCAAGCCGTGTGAAACGAATCACCGTCAGAAGTTTTATAGAGGGAACCCGTGCCCTACTAGATTCTCCGAGGGGTTCGGGATCGGATCGGCGAAGACAACTGTTCCAAACACTGAGCTAAAAGTCTCAAACACTGGTTTAAACTTTGGCGTTTAATTTTAATCAAAGATTTATAACGAAAAATATCATGATAAAAATTATACCGAGTGCCTACTTTGATATTTATTAACTTTAATTTGTATGGGATCGAAAAGCGCCATCTGGTGACGAACATGTAAAATCAACTTGTCACTATAGTGGCGCTGTTTCGATCCTTGCAGGGCACTTCAACTCGATTGATTGATTACTAAAGAACACTCGCATCAAGCACTTTGGGAAGATGCTTTGCTTATTTTAGTAATTATATTTTTCTACGAGTTTATATTTTAAAACTGTCATGGATTGAGGTTGCTTCCTAGCCATCACCGCTGTTTTTTACAGCATTTAGCTAAACCGTTTAAGGCGAAGGGTAAGGCACACTAGCGCCACCAATTGATAATTTGACAATTACTAACAGACCGGATCTTTTTTTAAACATTGCGTACCGTCCGACAACAGGAAAGCATCCATAGTATTTATTTAATAATGGTGCACTACTTTTTGTTGCGTGGTTTATTCACAAAACGGGCTATCGCATTTATTCACAAACAATGGCCACTTTTGGTGTTAGCGAATGAATACAAAAACAAACCTAAAAGTAGTGCACAATTATTAAATAATAGATGTTTGCCTAGTGTCGGAAGGTCCGCAATGTTTGAAAAAAAATCCAGTTTAGAAGTTATCATAATAAATCCATTAGTGGCGCTAGTGTGCCTTACCCTTCGCCTTAAACAGTGGCATAAGTAGGTAACTAATGTGTGGCATAGGCACATACAATTTTTATTTGACAGTTAAATGCATTACCGTTGTTTTCAACCCAATACGTTTAAGTTCATTCGGTTAGTTTATAAGTCCTGTGGGTGTTTGAGGGAACTTAACTTTAACAATCAAAACGTCAACACAACAACAGTTGACTAACTGCCGCAAGTTACTAACAAGAGATTGTAATTAATTATTATATGCATCAAATTTCTTCATTCAAAAGTGCTAAGTAATTATTAATGGGTTGTATTTAATCGATCACCAAACTAACCTAACCTAACCCACAAACATACTAAGTTAGCACCTAAAAATACAAAGTTAGCACCTAAACTACTATTTAGATGCTAACTTACCATTTTAGGTGCTAGCCTACTATTTTTTTGTGGATCAATTTATTATTTCTTATTATTAATGTTAGCGCGCAGACGACGAACTATTGTCCACTTGCTTTGTTACTTTCAGTCACTCTTGTGCGTTAGTCGATGAAGTTCGGATCTATTTTTACGGACGAGAAAGTCCGTGGACAGAAGTTCGACAACTGCGTTTAATTGACTTGCAATGATGACGATTAGGTTAAAGTTGCGATGACATAATAAAACTGTTGATGATATGTTATTGACATTTTGTTTTTGAAGTTTTGGTGGTCTCCATCCCAGTATTTAAGGCGTATTTAGTGACTACTGTACTTTTTAGTAGTCCAACAACACAAACAATTATGTGTATACAACGTATGACTCACTAATTATACGTTGATATAATTACTAGGTGTCTGGTGTGAGTATTCTTCGTTTAATCAAGTTTAAGTTAAGTACATATGAGACCGAAGAAGCGCCATCTAGCAACGAATTTGTAAAACTAACTTGTCACTAGGTGGCGCCTCGATCCCATACAAATAATAGTTAACTTTTGCATGATCGAATCATGTAGAAAGCCCGCTTAACATACTTAAATGTGATGCTCCGACGTTTTTCTTTTGTCCGATGTCAAGCAAGAAGTTTCAATAATCTTATAAAAACGAGTTTGAGATTTTCTGATTTTCTAGTATTTCTTCTTCTTTTAAAAATAAAAAACCCACCTGCGTAAAAAATAATAAGTAACTAAATGGAAAATCAACTGAAAGGCCGGAACAAGATAAAAATTCAATTTATGCAACATCATAGGTACATAACACACAATTGGAGGCACGCACAAAGTGAGAATGATTTGATTATGCCTCCGACTGCATGTTATGTATGATGTTGCATAAATTGAATTTTTATCTTGGTCCGGCTTTTTCAGTTCATTTTCCATTTAGTTACTTATTATTTTTTGCGCAGGCGAGTTTTTTGTATTTTTTGAATTTTTTATTTTTAGTTAGACAAATTTCGTGATATACCTTTTTTGAAATCCTTGTATCCCTCTAATTTGATACCCATAATGAAGTATTCGAAAAAAAATAGTTTTTCATCAAGTCCAATGGCGTCGCACAGCCGCCATGTTTGTTTTTTAACGTCACCTATCTAAGAACACTTGGGCAGCTTAGACGAATCTAACGATACCTCAATTATGTAAAACCGTTCAGCGGTTCTGGAGATATGAAGTGACAAAGAATCATACAAGATACGCGCGAAAAACAATACCCTTCCTTGCAGTCGGGAAAAAATTGATGATCAATTTTGTATGAGATATGATTTTGTTAATATAATGCTTTATGAGGTATACTTACCTCAAAAGCAGCGCCATCTAGTAACGTATCACTAGACGATGCTGCTTTAATTTTATACAAACTTTATTGTATTGGTTAACTTTCATTGTCAAAAATGAAAACTCGCACCCAACATTCAATTAAGGGATTCGTAGTGAGAGCAACAAATTATAATTATTTGTTTTGTATTAGGTGAAATTATTAATCATATTGCATATAATGGATTTTGCTTTGTTAACGAAGAAATATAATGATTAGGTAAGTACTTTGTTTAAAATTGTTTTTTTAAAGTTTGCTAATTACTACTGGCCATTTTCAGCTTCAGCTTTGGGGGCGGCAAGAAGCTTAAAGGGTTCCTGAAGCCGTGTGAAACAAAGGACCGTCAGAGGTTTTCTAGAGGGAACGCATTACGCACTAGTGAGTGTCCTCATGCCCTACTAGATTCTCTGAAGGGTTCGGAATGGATCGGATTAAAAGACCTGCTTCTTGTAAGGTTTCTTTCAGATATTTGTTTAGCACTTTTAGTGCCTTACAAATAAACAAATAATAAGGTCGGAAGTCATTTCCAATTAGAGTAAAAGAGACAAAACACGGAATAACTATTCGAAGCTTATTCTTCGTTTATTTGTAAGCACTAAATAAACAAAGAATAGAGTCAGGATAGTTATTCCGTGTTTTATCTCTTTTACTCCAATTTGAAATGACGTTTGCATGACAGGAACAGAACACGGAATAACTATTCCGACCATATTCTTTGTTTATTTGTAAGGCAGTTAGGGGTTTATGTAATGGGGGGGGGGGGCGGGGGAGACTAAACGTAATGAGTACGGAATATTTTATATAATTAGTTTTTCTTATATTATCTCTAATGTTCGTGGCAAATCTTGGAACCATGATATATGGAATAAATTTAGATCAACTTCTACCGAATATGTAGGTATGCCGAATTTATATGTATAGCGAATAGTGAGATACAGTGACCAAAATTATTCTAAAACTTGGCCTCTCGGCGTCATCATCATAACATCATTATTTATACATTATAATTTTGTTCGCTGTTTCGTCTAATAACATCAAAAATATTGGGTTACTTCTTCACTTCATCAGTCAGCGGATTTCTTTATATCTTTCAGCGTGCGATGTCTACTTCATGTCTATTGTCTTGTCTTTGAAAAAACCGACATTTTGCGAAAACTTTAGTTATTTAGAGAAGTCATCATAATGTGAAATTGACCATTTCAGAAGAAAGCGCGCGCTGAAAATGTTTTACAACTGTTTTAATATTTTAGTTTAGTATCATTAGTTCATTACTAAACTGGAGCCGTGTTATAGTAATATATTTATATAATTATATCACGGCTTAACTATATTACTTCGATCCAACGAGTGACAGTAAATAATAAAGTAATTTAAAAATAATAAATAAAGTTTGGTGTGCAATGCAATGCTCGGAGTATAAACTTATTTAATTTTAAATTATCTGTACTTATTACTTTTCATTTATTACTTTGATAATTCACTATATAAATCTGAGAGAGTACATAAAAAGTATTTATACTTAAGTACACAACTCAACATCCTTACTGCTCTAAAGGTAACTGTCAAGTGAGCTTACATAAACACTTCCCTATCCACCTTAAGTGCAGTGTAATGACGTAAATAACCGTCAGTTATCCGCATTTGGCACGACAAAGCACCCGGGGAGAGAATAGGAAAGAATCAGCAAACTTTAAAAAAATAATACTAGTGCGTGCAGCTTTTGGAATGTGCGAAATCAAAATGGAAACAACAAAAATACTCAGACTTTTTCGTGTTAACTTACTACCAAATGCGAATATCACAGATTGTCTCCATCACTTTGTACTACTGCACTTAAGATAGTCTAAACTCTAAAGCTCGTCGTCCGCACTTCATAATACCCATGATCGTACAATTTCTGAAAAGAAAAATTTCTAAATGAGGTGTGCCAATTGGTTGCCAATGATTCGATAACAAGCAGAAACGAGTGCCAATAAACAATAAACTTTTTAATATTACGTCCAGTTAAAACTTACAAAAGCTTGGCAGAAATGCGAGTTCCTAATTAATATTGATATACTTACTCCGTCGTCCCGGCATCAGCCTCACTGTTATTCCTTCAGGCGCTCGAACTGTGTAAAAATAAAAAAAACAATGAGACTATGTCGTCCAACAAGAAATATAGTTAATATTGCAAGCCAACCACACGACGACACAAGTTAGGATGTAAGAGGTTTATTTAAAAGCATTTAAGTAGCAAAGAAAAACTCACCTTGAAAATACGTGATTAATCAAAGAGCTTAAGTAAAAACAAAAATATTGCTAATTTAATGTATTTATTTTTAGTCCCTGATATACATACAAGTTATTGATCACAATTCACATTAAAACTAATTAAGGCATCGTCTAATAGGTACCACTCGTACGATTCAATTTAGAAATAATAGCTTCCATTTCAGTCGCAGTAAAATAGACTTAATAGTTCTACTTTCACATTATTAGACTATAAACATCCCGATGCAGGGCCAACCCATTTTATTTTACTTTTATACTATATTATTTCAGTAATATTCTTTTGAATAACGGCCGTAGATTGCCAAAAGTAAAATTTTTGTATACATACAATAAGTACAACACTATGAATTTGTTTAATAAAGCTTGTTAGTTAAACCAAGGGACATATTAACGGAGGATAAGGTATTCGATTCCTGATCCGATTTATTAAAAAAAAAATATATTTATTTTTTTGCATAATCCTAATAAATAATTTAGCGTTTACACTAAGCGCAGGAAAAGATCAAATATGTGCCGACTGACTGCGCCGGCGGAGCGCGGCGCCGCTATAGATCATGCCGAAAGGTCACTTTTTGCTTTGCACACCGCACGCACCCCGCGAGGCCACGCCTTCATCCCCGCCTTGCGGCGCGTGCCCCAGCGCGTACCCCGCCGCGGGCAGTCTGCGCCGTATTTTTTTATTTGTTTATGTACATATACCCAGGCATAAACTACCATATGATTAAATATGTCCCTCGTGTTAACTAACACGCTGTATAAGTCTATCACATAAATAAGAAGAGTCACATAACAAACATTAGAGAATTTCATAATAAAATGATACTGCGACTATAGATAGAAACCAATATATTACATTATAAATATTTTGGAAACGTAGATGCACTCACCAAATTATTATATTTTTCATTCAAAACTGTGTCGGAACATAGCTGTACATAATTATAACAATAAACAAAGTATAAAGGTATATTAAAACAATTCTCTTATTGATACTATTTTGTCTTACATTCCTAAGTATATTACAGTCACTTTTTCATTACTTATGTATCTCATTTACTACATTCAATGGATGAAAGTACAAAAGCCTTGCTTATCACAGTTAAATTCGATAACAGGATTGAAATGCCACTGATGCTTATAATTTTATTAAGATTGCGCTAGATTAAATGAGCAATCTCTGTAACAGCAATATAAATTCAAATATTTAATTCCCATTCAATATATTGCAATTAAAAAAAAGCTACTAACGAAGTTAGTTTTTGACGATATGTGACAAAACAATACTTATATAATATTTAAGTACGCTTTTTCAAGTTTCTATACTTCAGTCCTAAATAGTAAATTGATACAAATGTGGGATGATTAAATAGCTTAAGTATTTTACATAGATGTAACCCTTGCTAAGTTACAACTTATTAAGTAGAAACGTTTTTATTAATAAAGCAAGACAAATTTAACAATCCACTTTTTTATTACCCACATTTAAAGTATTGCAGTATGGTTTTGTTCACTGATATCCAAACGTGTCCGTATGAAGTTGGCACTAAATGATGATGTAGTATTATTATGTAAATTACTTATAAATAATTTGTTTTCTATTACGCTTTATTGCTATGCAGCATAAGATATGTATTTGATTGCGTTTTTTGAGGCTTCTAAAAGCACAGATGCTTCTAATTATATTGTTAAATTAACTCTATTGACCGTAAAAACGTTGAGCTGCTTTTAATTACTTAATAATACTTTTGATAAATTTGCTTTTTTTACATTAAATTAGGTTTTTCAACATACTTAGAAAATAATCTCTTTTTAATTGATTGTTATCGCTTCTATAAAGTTATCGGCGTTTTCATTAAGTCTTTATATGGTCCTACTTAAGTACTTGTAAGACGTGATGTAATTTCAATTGTAAAACAGTTTGTGCAAAAACATAAATTTTTAAAATAGATAACAATTTTATAATGTAAAACTTGTAAAATATAGGTAGGTACTTTAAAGTGAGCAAGTACATAAACTGATATAGCGAAATTGAGCAAGTCTCAATAGCTTTTGATATTTTTTAAGGCAATAAATTAGTTTTAATCAAGATTTTTGGCAAGGCGTGATTTACTAGTCTTTTATTGAGATCTTGTGATGCCCTGTTGTCTGACCAGTCAACAAGTGATGTTTTAATTTCATATTAACATTTAAAGTAACCAATAAATAGATTTTATAAAATAATATTAATAATTAATCTATAAAAAATCAATAATTTTATTAAACAACCTACGGGTTAAGATAAAGTAACTTTACAAACTTATTTAAAGATACAATAAATCTGTACATGAACTTAAATTAAACGCGAGAAATAGTACAGTCAGCAACACAAACATCATATCATATTGTGCGAATATCAATTGTGTTGCTTAAAACATACGAATGCATTTAATGTGGTGCTTACTGTACTTCAACGTCAACATTCCAAGTTCCGACATGACAAGCGAGATGATTTTATAAGGCATATTTGTAATGTGTAATCAACATAAGATTGTGCAAATATAATTCAAAATCGTTAATGAAACACCAATAAAGGAGCGTCAATGTATTTGGAATGTTGCCGATTGCGTATTTATAATAACAAATAATATACAGGGGAAACAACGTTTGTTAATTAAAAGTCAATAATTAAAACAGTCCAACACACATGCAAGGTTCCAACGCGAACACATCGTTTTCAAATACATAAAAAAAACAATATAGCGGGTTCGTATCGTAGGAAATCCCAACAATAAATCGATCAGTTCACTAGTTGGCATTCCCTCCAAGTTAATGTAAACAGCTGCATGCTCTCACATGCTAGGGTTAAACTAAGCACGTCTCGCCCATAAAGGCAGCTTTGAACACTTCAAACACCGATATCACTTGAACACTAAGACACTTACTTATTGCATTTTGCAATTACCACAAACCGTTAATGTTGTCCAATACAATGTTTCAAATAGAGTAATTACTTCACATTATTTGTGTACAATGTTTTCTATTGAAATTGGTAAAACTCATTGGAAAGTGCTGATGGGATTCGGAAGATATTTTGTGAGGAAGATGGGTTGAGGTTAGAACTGAGTATGAGTACGACCTTTTTGGGTCACTGCTAAGGCAAAACGAACCTTCCCTTCTTTTGTAACTTCAAGGCACTCGCATTGAATTGAATTGAATAGTGAAAATACAAAATTTACTACTTACTACTATAAGATGAGGTAATTTAAAAATGTGTCAACAGTCTTCAATTTAAATACTGTGATCTTAAATGCTTTTTTTATTTACTATTCGGTCACGTTAGCGCAAACAAGATTTTATATGTCAAAATTTTAACTCTCCTCGTTTATCACTAGGATTGTTTCAATGCCATACCAATTCTTGTTTTCGTTTCCGTGATTGAATAACCAATAAAACTTGCATTAGGCACCCTGAATCCGAGTTTTTCACCTTTCTATCGAGTTAACGTTAACTGCAGTAATACGGAAGCGAAACAGCGCCATCTAGTGTCAAACTCTTGAAACTAAAGAGGATATAAGGTAAGGAACACTAACGCACTAGCAGTTCAGTTTGGGTAACGCGCGAGGGTCTTCCTGGAAGGGTGGTTCCGGGAAATCGGTACCGTGCCGCGAGCTATTGGACCGGGTGGAGTCGCGGAAGGATCCGAATCCAGAGTCGTTGGAATTACCTAGGATGCGCGGCATCTCGCACTGCTCGCACTTGTTGAGCAGCGGGTGGTTGCGGAACGTGCACAGGTGGCACTGCCAGGAGGCAGACGGCTGCTGCCCCGTGTAGATGTTGCTGTAGAAGTTACCGGCGTCCCTCTCTTCGCGCGCTGCAATTGTTATGTCGATTGTGTGAATGTGGAATCGTATTGGAAGGCCTGTTTTTCAATCCTTGGAGAAAACTCTTTAGGAGGTTAAAGAGGTTTCATTGAGCAATTCTACTTAAGATATGTTATTACTTGTCAATTGCTTAGAACTTACTCTAATTTAAATTTGTACCATACAATTCATAGTGTTTAATTAAATTTCGTATTAATATTGCTAAACTACAATAAGTACAAATTGTACCCATATAAGAAAATAAAAAAAAAATTTCAATATCTATTAGGCTCATATATACAGCTATTTGGAAAATATCTAAATGCGTTATCAATTCATACATATAGGTTTTATCCGAGGATTGAAAAGTCAGCCTTAAATTGCGTAGAAGGAACACGGACACCTAGAAACCAATATAAGCGGCAATGTATTTGTTCAAGAAATGTTTTGTGTCTGTAAACTTGATGTAACAGAGTGTCGTTCAGTAGGCCCAATAGTCAATTTGTATTTATTAATTTTAAAGTTACTATCTAAAGCTAGCTGTACACAACCAAATAACGTCGGTTTTTACCCTTTTATTGTCCCTATGAAAAAAAAACGAGATTTTTCAAAGATTATGTAGCGGACAATGACAATGCACAATTTACTATCAACCAACCAACCATTACAAGCAATCGAACTGTGTGGTCAATCTCTCTGCGTGTTTGAGGCTGATGAAGAAATAATTTTAACATTAAAATTTATGCCAATACCCATCAATTGTAGTTAAGACTTGGTTTCAATGATGGAGGCATTTGCCCTGGCCCTGTAGTGGGACAATATACAGGCTTTTTCCTTACTTACTCAATAAATAAAAAAAAAAACACTTGACATAGTGTTTTCTGAACTACGCCATGGCATTGCAAACTCTACAATGATGATCAGGTACTAGGAAAATGCCGCAAGATTAATAATGGTTACAGTTCAACAGTAACTTTACCGCATTTTTCCCCATGTGTCATACATAAAGAAGCAATTTATGATTCAAGTACACATCACCTCGGTCAGCGTCTAGGTGTCCTTGAGTAAGAGTTTTTTTACTACCAGTAAATTACAATTTGTTTACGAAGGTGACGAACTGTGTACGAATGTAACTGCTTGGATGCTATGTAAATAAATGAGTACCTTAGGTACAGACGCCTGCACATCAGACTGTTCAAAGCTGTTAAATTTTTTCAATAAAATATTAACCCTATTCCATAGACATATAGTTTAAAGTCTATTGAGGAAATTGGAGTCATTTAGTTTGATCAACATTTCAGTTGCACATAAAATTGGTCCTATGAGCCAGACCATTAAGTGTAAAAAAACAGTGTTAGTTTTACAAGAGTAACAATGAGTAACAAGAATGAATAACAAGAAAATCAGGTATCATTTTGGTGTTTAGAAAAATATCAAGATAAGCTGAAATTATAACAGAAGTTCCGAAATTTAGTAAATAAACTAAGACGAGATTAGTTAGTTCAGTCACTTGCACTTTAGTTTTTTTTATTTGCAGTACAATTAAATACTAATAACACTTTATGTTGAGTGGTTTAAACACGCAGTTACTGCTAAAGTAAACCGTAACCTTAGCACGATAGAGTACAATTTATAACCGCACTAAGCAACTTACCATTCCCGGGCATCTCAAGCCTCTTCGACATAGAATCGCACTGGTCCCTCAACATCTCCACATACTCCCGAAGTTTCTGGGTGGCGGAGGGGGGAGGAAGCGGTGCCGCGAGGATTTGGGTCTCCCTCGTGAGCTGGGCCAGGTGACCCTTTTCCTGGGCAAATGCTTTGAATAGACAATCCAACCGCTGCTTCTGTCTCTCTATTAGGGATCGGTCTGGAATAGCAGGCATTTTAATTATGAGATAAAAAGACAATCAAAATATTAACATGCTTGTTTTTCCTACTTTTACATCACTAGCTCATTTTATGTCCCCACTGTTGGGGAAGTGTGAGATAACTTGCCATAAACCACCATGCGGGCCCAGTGCGGATTGGTGGTTTTTAACGACTGCTAATGCTGCCGGGACCAAAGGCTTGCCTTCCGAAGCTTGAGGAGGGGCTTGAGATGATACACTTTTGGTCAGCCCATCCGATGATCTGCCTGTGCGAAAGTTGCTTAACTTCAGAAATCGCAGACCGGGCGCGTTAACTACTGCGCCATCGAGTCCACTACTGTGTTTGCCAGTTGCCGTACACAGTACTTTGTTAAGTTCATCATCATTATCAAACCTCAGATAATCCATACACATAGATATTTCCAAATGCATGCCACTGCCTCTAATTAAACAACAATAAAAGTGGCATTGTAGTGTTACAGTTGGGATGGGATGGATGGATAAGTGGTTAAGAATTCTAGGTTAAGTAAACTTCCTGGCCTCATATTTTCTTCCCATCAGGTAAGATAAAGTATAATCCATTTAAGAAGAATAAAAAAAAATCACAAAGCTATCTTAACAAAAAAGCATTGCAATTTTGCAAAAGTAAGCAAGACTTTTTGTTAAGATAGTTGCAGGGCTCAAGTAGTAGCAGAGGCCACTTTTTTTTGTAATTCATCCTTAAAGCAAAACAAACATTTGAAATGTATTGCCGTCATACAAATTCCATTGATTAATTTGATCATTGATCATTCATAACCTTGCATGTTTATTTATATATTTATACATATTATACATATGTTTATTTATAATTTTTTTTTCTTAGTGAATAAACATCCTATGCAATTAGAATAAGTATTATTAATGGGATTATTACCATGTTTTTTGTTGTGTTTGCCATCATACAAATTCCATTGATTAATTTGATCATTGATCATTTATAACCATGTATGTTTATTTCTACATATTTTATTTACTATTTATTTATATATTTGTACATATACATATTTATTTTATACATGTTTATTTATAATTTTTTTTTTTAGTAAATAAATATTGTATCTCTTAAACATCCTATGCAATTAGAATAAATATTAATAACGGGATTAACCATGTTTTTTGTTATGTTTGAGTATCCGGTATTTCGGCAGTTGCATGCGCCATGATAATAACGACAACGATACGCAAAAATCGACTATTGCTGTACATTTGATCCAAGCGGGTCCTAATAACTAGATTGAGTTTTATAACCCCCCACATAATTTCGACAGAACGCCTATACATACCCAGATTGGTTAGAGAAGCGATTGAAATTACAAAATACAAAAATTTCAATCGCGAAGATGGGTTTAAACTGTCGCGTATCTGTAAATCATCATTGTAAAGACTGCAAAAAGAACAAAAGTGCCGTTTCGCGATCTGATACCACAATATTACCATAGTAGAATGAAATAAGTAGGTCGACTCGGCCCCCGAGCAAGCGATAATCACCTAAACTTGTAGGGCTGTCGCTTTTAATTAGAATGAGGTAGGTATCTACGTATAAAATAAGAACATACTTAGAAATATGAATTCATGGATTTCAGAGAACCCCCGATCTACCTAAACGTAAAAAAAAAAAAAAAAACGGCGGGCTGGTTAGAACCACGATAGCTCAATTGGAAGAGCACCTGACCCGGAATGTCAGAAGGGTGCAGGTTCAAATCCTGCTCGTGGAAATTTTTTCAACATTTGTGTTTTTGTAATTTGTTCGCAACAAAATTTGCTTTAAAAATTATTCTAAACATTTTATAAAATAGCTTGCTTATTTCTTAACTGATCTTTAATATTTGTAAAAATATTATGATCGGATGTTAATGACGGTAGTTGTTGACATTGAATGGGCGCCTTTGGCTTACAAAGTAAAAAGTGTTGAATAATTTCGGCGGGCTGGTTAGAACCACGATAGCTCAATTGGAAGAGCACCTGACCCGGAATGTCAGAAGGGTGCAGGTTCAAATCCTGCTCGTGGAAATTTTTTCAACATTTGTGTTTTTGTAATTTGTTCGCAACAAAATTTGCTTTAAAAATTATTTTGAACATTTTATAAAATAGCTTGCTTATTTCTTAACTGATCTTTAATATTTGTAAAAATATTATGATCGGATGTTAATGACGGTAGTTGTTGACATTGAATGGGCGCCTTTGGCTTACAAAGTAAAAAGTGTTGAATAATTTCGGCGGGCTGGTTAGAACCACGATAGCTCAATTGGAAGAGCACCTGACCCGGAATGTCAGAAGGGTGCAGGTTCAAATCCTGCTCGTGGAAATTTTTTCAACATTTGTGTTTTTGTAATTTGTTCGCAACAAAATTTGCTTTAAAAATTATTTTGAACATTTTACCTAAACGTAGTTTGTCAACTGTACAACACAACAACTTACAATAGGTAAGTAGATACGGTCAACAGCACATCACGGTAAACACTTGCAGTTCGATATTAGTACTTATGCCCACAACATAAGAGCGGTACAAAATCCAAAGTGTTTCGTCTGACTGTTCCTAATTAGTCCCTTGTTTTCGCGGTAGGGTATACCGTGTAATCTAATAAATTAAACTAACAAATCCGTAGGTACATGTATTTACCTCTCTAATCCACGAAATCTGGAGCAGAACTTAATTCTTTCGGTAGTAAATAACTGACACAAAATTGTGTAATTAGGTTAGGCAGGAGGTACTCAACTCACCGTTCTTGTTCGGTAGGTAAAGTAAAGAAAGAAAATTCTGGATGGACAAGCTGCTATTAAGACATCCATAAACACTGCAATATCTCTTGTTTTTTTTTGTAACCATCGTTGACCTTGACTTACGTTTAACAAATTATAATCTACGTGCGAGCGGCAGCGGCGCCGCGCCGGCACAGCGACAAAACACGCAGGCGCGCGCGGCATTATGTACGGCTCAGTCGCGACTGGCGCAGCATTAGCAGCAATAAACTTTGTCAGTGTGTGCGTGCGACGATGCGTACGGACGGGTTGGTTCGGCTGCGCTCACATACAAGCCGCGCTCGGTGCGTATGTATGAAGATGACCTACTTGTTTCATTCTACTATGGTATTACTATTTCATACAATAGGGCATCGCCTTTGATGTGGGGCGATGCCGCCGCCCGCGTAGGCATTCACGCGGTCGTTCGCCGATATGCAAGGAATGTCATAAAATTCGAAATCAAATAATCGTTATTTTTATAAAATAATCATTTATTAACAAGAATAAACTATTATACATATTTACAAATGTTACACTGCTAAATATTTACATGAAGTTTATTTTAGATATAAATTTTTAACAATATAATGAATTCGCATTCGGACTGCTTAAAAAATGAAAAATAACAAGCCCAGAAATCTTAAATATAAACTTTAAAGAATTGATGCTTATAGAACCTCGTCTGTATTGGCACGTATTAGTTAATAGTTATGTGTTGTAAAAATGTTCATTATTAATTAATGAGAAGTTGGCAAAATAAATAAAAAAACTATTTAGTCATTCTGTTGTTGGAGCACAAGAATTCGGCACTTCACCAACAATATACATTTTACCATCCATGTAGCTACATACATTCCAACAAAGACAAAGTACAAGTTATTACGAAATTATAGGAAAAACTTACCTTGCGTCACGGGGAAATTATATATGAAATTTTAAATTTATGTTGTGTTTCGACGTCGACTTACAACCGTATACATAACAATGTGTATGCACCATTATATTCAATAGGAATCACTGAACGTGAATTTAAAAAAAACGTTTAAAACACGCATTACGTGCACGTGGCTGCCCTTCACGGTAGCTCCCACAAACTGCGCTTGTTTGTGGGACACTCGCCGCAGCGCCCGCTTCCCCGCGGGTTCCCCTCCATTGCTCTGCGAAGTACCTACGTTCGATACCCAACTGTATGCTTTTAAAACTGTGCTGATACAGTCAGTGTAGTGTATCGAGAACAAGTTCGAGTGAATAGTGGCTTAGGAGACAGTAGTGGTACGAGTATCGAGCGCAAAAAACGACTAAAGAAGAGGGTAGATCGTTTTGTCTGCTCATAATCACCCACCCGCAATAACTTTAGTACATCTGTGATCATGACGCATGCAACTGTGCCGAAATATCGGATACTCAAACACAACAAAAAACATGGTAATAATCCCGTTAATAATATTTATTCAAATGTAAGTGACCATGATAGTTTAAAAAGTTATATCCTATGCAATTTCAATAGCTAGTATGTTATGGCCATTTCTGTAACTGATAAATTGATAAACAAACATACTTAAAAGAAATAGTAATTATAAATAGTCCTCAATTTGAAAATAAAAATAGGTAAGCTTAGAGAAACTCACCCCGGCTTAATCCTGGCGGTTCAGGTGCTGGTCTGGTTGGTCTGGTCATGTCTATCCTAGAAGGGTGCGCCGGTGGGGCGGGCGCGCGGCGGCGCGGCGGGCGTCCCGTGCTCGGGCTTACTGTTACGGTCACATGGCCCTCAAAGCCACCGTCCTCCTCCCTACTCTCACACACAGGGCTGGCCATATTAGAAGTAGGTGTGCACACAGTCAAGTTTACTGATGTTATAGCTCTTGGACTCTCATAATCTTCTAACCATGGGTCATCATAAGAACGACTTAAGTCCATATGACAATTTACATTGACTGACACATTTAATGGATAATTTATTCGCTCAGGTCTGTATAAATTATTGGCTTTACCTGCCTGACTTTCTTGTTTAAATGAAGGTGCCGGTGAAACAGTTCGACTTAAATCTGCTTCAGGTTCTCTAAGTGTCTGTTTAAATGCAACTTCTGGGTTTGGTTTAATAAAGTTAAGTGTATTTGGCCGTTTTAGTTTCTCTTGTTGTTCAGGTTTCACCTCTGCGTTAAGTTCTTGCTTTGGCTCAGGTTTTGATTCTGGCTCTAGTTTTAATTCTGGCTCAGTGGTCTGTTGAGTTTGTGACTCTTGCGATTTAGGTGACTCTTGTGCTTTAGGTGTTTCTTCCTTTTTAATAGTTTTCTTCTCTTTCCCTTTTTCTAATCTTTCATGGAGGTTACTTTTTATCTTGTTACTTTTGAATATTTTATAATTTGTACTTTCCGGTTGTTCTTGTTCTTTCTCTTTGTCACAAGGTGGACTGTCTGCTATTAAATTATCTTCTTTTACATTCTCATTTGTCAATTCCAAATCGCTTGGTGATTCAACATTGTGTTTTGAATAGTAACAACTATCAATGTTTATTATTGTCACCGGAGATGTGTTGTTGTTACTCTTTGATTTCTCCTCTGTATTTGTATCAACGACATTTTGATTAGCATCAGTATTAACTTTTTTATCAGTTTCATCAATGTCTGAGCTTATCACAGCAGTTTGTGGCCCTTGACAGGTGATTGACTTTATCGGTGTAGATTTGACAATGTCATGCTTGATTATGGGTTGGTTGCGGCATTTCGATGGAGGATTGAGTTTGAGTTCGTTAAGTTGTCGGGCCGCGGCAGATGAAGACGCATGATACGCATGCGTTAGGGAGGCCTTGACTTCGCTATGCAGGTGAGTCTCACAGGCTTGCTTGTCGTGGCAGTACAGTTCGATAGTGTTAGATACAACATGATCGGGAACACCAGGAAATTTCTGTTTTAGCTCATGAAACAGTTGCATAAGCGATATATTAGTGCATGCACACGGCGAGGGGCTCGGAGCGCTCTCGGAGGGGACAGACATCGCCGCCCATCCTAGCGGGAGCGAACCGCTGCCTGCGCCGCCAATCGTACCCTCACCAATGTGCGGCACAACTCTTCTTACTCATTGGCGAGGCCAGTCAATCATTTTACTACCGAATTTCACACTGTAAATAACGTCTTGCAGTCTTCGTGACGTCACAAACCTAAAATCCACAATTCTACACAATTATGTATACGTATCCACACTAGATCAGTTAATAACGGTCATGTTTAGATAAGTGAAAAAGCTTGTGTTGCGAAAACGGCCGTCTAGCAGTAGAAAATAGAATTTTTATATCTTTTGTTATCATACCAAAGCTAGATTTCTAAGTGTTGCAAAATACAATGAAATTAAGCAGTTTCACACACATCAATAAAAGGAGTATTAGATTGTAATAAACATTATTTAAAGTAACACAATAAATACCTAAAATGTACAAAGGCAACAATTTTTATACCCAAAAATAAATTACGAAAATCGCAGAGAAGTTGTCAAATCAAATCTGCCATTTTGGCTAGTCTATAGCCAACTTTTCTTTTTAAGTTGTTTTTGTTAATGGCAATTCTTCTAATGTCTTTGTCATTGATTTACATAATTATAAATGTTCACTAATTTTGAATTTTAACTTTCTGTATTCTCTGCTGAAAATAAAAAATACACGTGAAAGAATTATTTCGATTAGGGATGACGATATGAGATCGATTTCGGGCCAAAAAATCGATTTTTAAATCGATTTGTAGTACTGAATCGAGTCTTCACCCTTGAAAATCGACATTCGAATTTTTCTGTTTTGGTAAAAATCATAAATATATTTACAATTATTATTAGTTGGATGTACCCGTAATATTACGGTGTTGCCGGTTAAAGGGTTAATTACTCAAAAACTCGCGAGATGGCTGTAGGCTTAGTTTCCTTCGTCTATTTTTAATAAAAAAAAAATTACGTTGTAATTTTGAGTTTGATTTTAATTGTGTTAGACACAAAACATGCCATAAAAAAAAGAAGAAGAAGAAGAGTTTGACTTTTTGTATTTGTTTGTTGAATGATATTGCGTCTAGTCATGAGAAATATAGCTCTTTGAAGAGATAAGAGCTATATAGCTCTTTATCCAGCTAAGAGCTATATATCACTTCTAGCTCAGTAGCTCATTTAGCGTAGTTCTCAGTGTAGATAGAAGGCTCTTGACTTCTTGAGACGTTTAAATGTGTACCAGATCAGACTCGCCCGACTGACACTTTTGAGTTTCTCGTACAGAAGTACAGACTGATTAATAAATACCACAGAATAATTAATAGGTAGGTACTTAGTTAATACCTAATTCCTATATAGTTTATTTTAGCTAACTAACACTAATTTAATGAATTTTAACTGTTTTGAAAATAATGTTTATTATTATATTGACTCGTAATCATAACAATAACAAATAATTACATTATATTCGCGCGCAAACATTCTATTCCTAAATATGCACCTTATTAATCGCAATATAGATACAATTTTAATACATATGTACGTAAAGCTGGCGTATCCAATCCAATCCAATAGGCACTGCAGTGTTTGTGTGTGTACATCTCTTTCTGTCGCTCATACGCGTCATTCGAAACCTTAGACCATATAACCAATGGACGTGGCAAGCAGGACAAATCCCCTCTGCCAAAATACGTGGCCATATGACCATATGCGTTATATAAAACCAGTTGACGCAAGTCCGCTGCCATTTCGCATCGTTTTGAGTCGCGAGACATTGCTCCGAGAAAAATGGTTGATTGTGCCGTTTTTTCGTGTAAAAGGCGATCTGCCACTTCAAATCTGCGGGAACATAGCGTTTCCTACCATATGTGAGTATTCTTATTAACTATTAAGTTTGTCTCTAAGCACAATCTCCAAAAGACCTAACAGCCGTTGCAACAAGAAAACGATAGAAAAAATACAGTATTACAATGGATCGCTCGTAGTAGAAATCTATAGTGATGTGACAAAGTCATAGAATGAATGAATGTATGTTTTTCTTAGCCACTGATCTGCGTTTAACAATCAGTTTTTTGTGTTGAGTGCATCTGCTCGAGTAAAAGGATTATTTAGGTAAATGGCAAATAAATAAAATAAATTTATCTTAGGTTGGTCTGTACTAATATTATAAAGAGGTAAAATTTGTGAGTTCGTTTGTTTGGATGACCGGCCGAAACTACTGATCCAGTTCTGAAAAAAAATCTTTAATATGAAGCTACATTGGCCTGGAGTGCTATATGCTATTATTTACTTCGGGAAAATAAGTAGTTTCCACGGGAAACTCAAGTCTTATGTTTGTTTGGGTGTAGGGAGTAATCTCCGGAACTACTGATCCAATTTTTATGAAATTTGGTACGGAAATAGTTTGGTACGTAGGAATGAATACAGATTACTTTCTTACTGTGGGAAAATAAGTGTTACAAGACAAAGACATCTCTAATTTTACAAAAACACAAATGTTAAAAAATTTCCACGAGCAGGATTTGAACCTGCACCCTTCTGACATTCCGGGTCAGGTGCTCTTCCAATTGAGCTATCGTGATTCTAACCAGCCCGCCGAAATTATTCAACACTGTTTACTTTGAAAGCCAAAGGCGCCCATTGACCCGGAATGTCAGAAAGGTGCAGGTTCAAATCCTGCTCGTGGAAATTTTTTCAACATTTGTGTTTTTGTAATTTGTTCGCAATAAAATTTGCGTTTAAAATTATTTGAACATTTATAAATAGCTTGCTTACTTCTCAACTGATCTTTAATATTTGTAAAAATATTATGATCGGATGTTAGTGACGGTAGTTGCTGACATTGAATGGGCGCCTTTGGCTTTCAAAATAAAAAGTGTTGAATAATTTCGGCGGGCTGGTTAGAACCACGATAGCTCAATTGGAAGAGCACCTGACCCGGAATGTCAGAAAGGTGCAGGTTCAAATCCTGCTCGTGGAAATTTTTTCAACATTTGTGTTTTTGTAATTTATTCGCAACAAAATTAGCGTTCAAAATTATTTGAATATTTATCTCTAATTTTAATTATTTTGTGTATATGTATATTGTATATGTATTGTGATATACATTAACCTAAAAATCAATATGGTAAAAATTAGAGATGTCTTTGTCTTGAAACAATTATTTACAATTACATATATTGTAATTTCTTACTTAAATTCATCTTTATTACTTTGTTCGCGTGGTCTTGAATTTCCCGTAGAACAAACAAACAATACATACAACAAACATACAAACAATCAGATCTTTTTTCTGTATAATATTAGTATAGAAAATATAGCCTATAACACTCGGGGATAATGTAGCTTCCTATTACGAAAATTAAAGTATGTTTAAAATCTATCAGTAGTTTCAGAGATTACCCCTTGCAAACATTGCCTCTTTATAATCTTGTTATAAAAAAAATCGAAATCAGTACCTACTGATTGATTTTCATGAAATTTACTGATTACCTTAAATACAAACTGCTTTTTGCCGAAGTGAAAAATAGTCTGAATGATTTCACATTCAACATTTTGTTCATTCATCAAGAACGCCTTACCATTCGTTCTTAATGTCCCCCTACTAACTTTTTTTTATGTATACGTAGAATAATTGCATATTTACACGATAATCTTTCGGCGTGTAAGCGTTTTTTGTTTGTGGAAGTTCGAAACGCATATGTCTCTCTTTGTCTATCGAGCCGCTCGATTCCGAGCTCCGATATATTCCGATAAAACACTGAGCTAAAATGAATACTGATATGAATTGAACGAGAGTGAGCTAGATATACGCTG
This sequence comes from Eudonia mercurella, assembly GCA_963082485.1. Taxonomy (NCBI): domain Eukaryota; kingdom Metazoa; phylum Arthropoda; class Insecta; order Lepidoptera; family Crambidae; genus Eudonia; species Eudonia mercurella. The sequence continues at coordinate 3,420,431 of OY720038.1, forward strand.
AGCTAGAATAGGTGAGCTAGCTCTTCTTAACAACTAGCTCGCGAGCTACTCATCGCTAATTGCGTCGTTTATTTGTTTATGTATGCCTTGATAGGGTGACTGTCGTAAAATACATACTGTGATTATCGAAATAAATACTTATTTTTATGTAGTGTTTGTTGTATGTAAGTCATTTAAATTAGTTTACATACGAATAATCACTAATGAGCATTGAAATAAGTATATGGAATTCTTAATTGATGAAGTTCATACTTTAGAATGTCTTTATGTCCATTAATATAAATAACCTTAAATTGTTTATTTTGTTTACTTACAAAATAGTAATACTCCTTAACTTTTATTTTAATCAAGTAATTTAGTAATACAGTTTTTGTCGCTTAGTTGGCGTAAGAGTGCCGTAAGGGCGCTGCGCCGGGCTAGGGATGGTGATTCTTTCCGAAATAGATCTATTTTTAAATAGATTCGATTCGTAACCTAATGAAACGAATCACCTTTGATGTTGTTATTTTTTAATTTTTAACTTTTTAATGTAACAAATACATTTAGAAATTAAATGCCTTCTTTTATACCTGATCTGATACTTTGATATAGTAATAAAAATAATTGTTATTATTATCGAATCCCCTGCACTAAAAAAATCCCTGCTTTTACTGATAAGAGATTCCAGAAATCGTTTATTATAGTATATTTCTTGTTTTTCATAAATGGATTAATATTTACATTGTTAATACAAATTTGAGAAAAAACGAATTTTAGAAAACGATCTTTTAGATCTCGATTTTTTCGTGAATCGATTCATCAGGTTACGAATCGAATCGGTAAAAAAATCGATCTTTTTCGGAAAGAATCGCCATCCCTAATTTCGATACGTCAATTATTTTCCAAGATATTGAATTTTAAATGAGCGGGAGGCGGCCGGCCCGCGCTCCTTGCCCGTGACGTCACAGTACAACACTCGCGCTCTTTCGTATAGAGTTGTTCAAAACTAATATAAAACAATAGCACGCTAGACTATAAACTATAAATTTCTAGCACGCTAAAAAATACGCTATATTATAGCGCGCTATGAATTAGGAAGCGTGTGGGCACTCGACAGACGCGATTAATCGTATCCCATACTTTTACTTGATTAAAATATTAACTAATAATTACATTACAATACAACGATCGCGCGCAAAACGTAGGTACCTAACGTGCTGCAACTGCGAGTACAGATCGCACCCGAAACGGACTAACGTGCTGCGAGAGAGAGCGTCCGATAGCATTATATTACACATATTACTCTATGGATAGCATTAGCGCGCACGCAACGACTGCTGACGCCGCAGCAGGTTGCCGCGCGCGATCTCACGAGATTCATAGCGTATAGCGTCAACGCGCCTACATACATAGCACGCTATACGCGCGAGATACAGGCAGCGCGCTAGAATATGGCGCTATGCGATATATTAACCACCTCTACTTCCGTACCGTTGCGTTACGATTCACTAGTATTATTAATATTTAAAAAAAATGTCCAATCCCAATACTAGAAAATCATGTGTTGTGCTCTAAAATGTACAAATACAACCATCAGTGCGCCGGAAAAGTTGTAGCTATACCTACATACACCTACGAACTAACCTAAAACTTAAAAAGGTTTGATACGTATTTATAGCTACTTGCGTTGCGAAATGATATTAGTTGGGTATTTGAAGTAAATAAAACAATAATAGAACATATATAATATATTTATGATTATTGACTTATAATTTTACGCAAATATGGTTGCGAACAAATTACAATTTGAAAAGGGCTAAAAAATTCCATTAGCGGGACTCGTACCCGCACCCCAATGACATGCCGGGTCAAGTGCATTATCATATCTTATCTTATCTTATCTATCAACTAAACCACGCCACTTTAGCATAGTTGGTAGTGCAACTGACCCGGGATGTCATGGAGTGCAATTTCAACACTTTGTCTTTTTCAAATCGAAAGAATTTTATTTTAAGAAGTACTTACCTTTGCATTATTACGCCGCGCATTTCGACGGCAAAGTAATCACTATTTGTCGCTAAATAATGAGCAACCATGAGTCCATTTACTTTAGATAGATAATCCGATTGTCCTTTTTCGAATCCTTCATCCATTTTTAATTAATACCCACAAAACAAAACAAAACATGGCGCGAGATACCTACTGCTACTAGCAACTATGCGGATTGCGGAGCATTGGAAAATGACGTCACACGCAGTCACTTGACTGTTGGCGGGACTCGACATATTATGCGAACTTTGAATGCCTGTATAATCATAACTATTTGGTATTTTTGAATGAAATAAAAACAAATGTATTTGTATACATAAAAGCTTTATTGTAATAAAGCTTTTAAGTGATTTTGCACACCTATTAACATTATTAACTCTTTGTCATTAATTGATAATTATAAATGGATTCGGTTGGATCCAAATCTACATCGTCATGGATCTAAATTATCCTCTTAACACGTATGTACAGATGCTTGCACATCAACCTATTCAAAACTGTCAAATTTCTTCAATACATTGTCAACCTTAACTTTAATAAAGTTCAAAGTCTATTGAGACAATTTTACAGTTTGTGCTATTCTGATGTGCAGGCGTCTAAGAGCATTTAAAATGCTCTAAGGCAGGCGTATGGCAGGGTTGCCAGCTATGAGCTAACTCAATTCGCCTAATTTTGCCTACCGGGTAGCCTAAATCGCCTAATATTTTTTTTATTTTGACAAGTAAAGGAATTCTCTCCTATTCATCGCGATAGTGTTTCGCATTTTTACCGTGTTTACCCATTAGAACCTTTGATCAGATCAATCCTTCACACAACAAACAATAACAAACTTTTTATCTTTTTTTTTAATCCGTTGTCTAGTTAACCATTTATTGAATTTCCTAAGGAAGCTTTTCTTGGGACTAGAATTGTTTCACCCACACTCACACTGAGTGTGGGAAACATTTTTTTTACATATATGAAACATGCACTATGTATAAATCCTCGCGCCGCCGCCGCCCGCCAGTTCATTCAATTTTATTGTTACTACTCGGACGAATTAAATTGACACCTGGATTCGTTACGTCTCATTGCGGTGCTCTAGGCAATTGCATCACAGCGAGGTGCCACTTAATTGGTCCGGGTAGCGGGTAGTAGTATACACAGACTACTCAGAGATACTATATCATTTAATAGTAGAAAGATTTTTAGGGTTCCGTAGCCAAATGGCAAAAAACGGAACCCTTATGGATTCGTCATGTCTGTCTGTCTGTCTGTCTAAGTGTCCGTCCGTATGTCACAGCCACTTTTTTCCGAAACTATAAGAACTATATTGTTGAAACTTGGTAAGTAGATGTATTCTGTGAACAGAATTAAGATTTTCACACAAAAATAGAAAAAAAAAACAATAAATTTTGGGGGTTGGGGCATCTATGGATAGGTCTACAAAAATGATATTGAGGTTTCTAATATCATTTTTTCTAAACTGAATAGTTTATGCGAGAGACACTTCCAAAGTGGTAAAATGTGTGTCCTTATAACTTCTAAAATAAGAGAATGATAAAACTAAAAAAAATATATGACGTACATGCAAACTTCCACCGAAAATTGGTTTGAACGAGATCTAGTAAGTAGTTTTTTTTTAATACGTCATAAAGTACGGAACCCTTCGTGCGTGAGTCCGACTCGCACTTGGCCGGTTTTTTTCTCGTTGTCATGCGCGTTTGTCTATCTCTATCTCACTCCTACAAATAGTAAATGCAATATGAAAGCAAGCAGCATGCATGGAAAGAACGGTGGACGTGCATGTTACGTTCTTTTATATGCTTGTAAAGGAACGTAATATGCACGTCCACCGTTCTTCTCAAGCATACAATTTTATCAACAAGAAATTATTTAATAAATTTGGTGTAATCCTGAAGTAGCCTAAATAGCCCGGTCTTTTTTTCTAGGTAGCCTAAATGGCTACTGGATTGGATTTTTTGGTCGCCATTTGACCCTTCAAGGTAGCCTAAATGGCGATAATTCGCCTAATCTGGCACCGCTGGCGTATGGCAGGCGTGTGTCATAGAGAAAAGTAAGTATACCAAATGACGTGTGTACATTATGTGAGGTCTGAGGTCTCTGTAAAGTCTTATTTTATAGTAAACTCCCACCAGTTTATTAAAACTTAAAAGTATTCTGGGAAAATAACCTTTCATTTATTCAATATTCATCAATCATCATCTTCTATCACCATTATACAAGATTAGGCTGTATGAAGGAATAGGCTGAATGAATCTATTTGCATGCTAATCTTGCTGTAATAGGGTGGATTCGCGTTTTGGATTTTTTCTGATTTATTTTGAAGCCTTTTTGTAAATTAATCTGAAATGCGTGCAAAGTTTCAAAAATCGAAAGAAGTACTATTAAGTAAGATCTGCTTAACAAAGGCACTCTTTTTTAATCAATAATTTAGATAATATTTGATCTCAAAAAATAATAAGAGAAATGGTAATGACGTTAGGCTAATGGCAATGATTTTTTGAGGATGGTAATGATTAGGAATGCTTGGTAATGACGAACTTTTACGGCAAAAATAATAATTAAGTACCTGATACCTATTTTAGAAGACATACCTATGTATTTTTTTCATATATAAGTAGTTGCTAACTTGTAAATAAAACACTTACTTATAAATTTGTAAAGTTTAATAACACAAAAATTAAAATTCAACAAATCTCGTAACAAACACAATCTCGGTCTTTAATTTAACTATGCTATCATGGCTCAATCCAACTCGCCGTAATTAATCTACTCTTATGGCAAAGAGATCACTTAAAGTTAAGTTTAAATTTAGTTACCTACTTAACAACTTAAAACGTGTAAATCAGCCATTACTCTGTAAGCCCTATTCAATGTCGACAACTACGTCATCAACATCCGATCTAAATATTTTTACAAATATTGAAAGATCAGTTAAGAATTAGGCAAGCTATATTTATGATTACATATACATATAATTTTACGCAAATAGTGTGGTAGTGCACCTGACCCGGCATGTCATGGGGTGCGAATTCCCTTCGTGGAAATTTTTTCAGCACTGTCTTTTTTCACATATCTTATAGTTTCAATAGTAAGTAGGTGGAGCTCGATGGCGCAGTGGTTAACGCGCCCGGTCTGCGAGTGCTGAGGTTAAGCAACATTCGCAAAGGCCGGTCATCGGATGGGTGACCAAAAATTATTATCTCGAGCTCCTCCGTGCTTCGTAAGGCACGTTAAGCCGTTGGTCCCGGCTGCATTAGCAGTCGTTAACAATCACCAATGCGCACTGGGCCCGCGTGGTGGTTTATGGCCCGTTCTCCCTATCCATCCATAGGGAAGGCTCGTGCCCCAGCAGTGGGGACGTAAATGAGCTGATGATGAATAGTTTCAATATGTAGTACTATGTAATATTGAAGTTTCACTTTTGAAAACGGCAACTACCTGAAATAAAATATTATTTTGTATGATGTATTTTTAAAGTTAAAATATGTTTAGAGTATGTATGCATAAACCCACGACCATTATTCCCCAAAAGGTGGTTAGAGATCATCATATCCCCTCCAAGCCATGGTTTGGATCAATGTCCACTTTTAGCAAATAGAGCGACCTTGTTGTTAATTATGCAAAGGAAGTGTCAGGATGCTGGCCAATCGCCTTTTTTGATGCACTGGCGCATAATCTCGATTCACCACTTACGAATGCTGACAAGAAAAGCTGGCTATTATAATACTATAATCCAGACAAGCACGGATAATTTAATATTTTTAGCAAATTAAAATAAAGATAACGCACAAAAAAACCCATTCAACTTCCAGCTGGTATTTTAAAGCATGAAAGCAAACAACGTTTTAAGTAAAATAGAACAAATTGCTACTAATAAGAAATTTTGAAACTTTGAATTCATCATTCCCATTAACATAACGTCATTACCATCAACACAAATCAAACGGTAATGATGATGATGGTAATGACAAACGTAGTGTTTTTTTTTAACAAATCGTGAATTCTTAGCGCTACTATTTTGTGACCGCCTTTTTGAGAATTTGTCCTGGGAGTCACAATAAGTTCTAATGCTAACAATTATACTTAATTTATAATTACCTAGAAAACGTATTTACCGGTAATGATGGAAATACGTGACAACCATTTCCTGGACATATGATTTGTAACAAAAAAAGTATTTAAAGAGCACTCACCGTGACGTGCGCTGTGGTACATTTCGTGCAAGCGACTGAGGAGAGTGGTGTGCACGGGGACAGTAAGATACATCACGTAGATCTTTCAAGAAAGTAAATTTGACGTTAGCGCGATGGTAATGACGAATTTCTGTTACAAACTTTTGAAATTTAGTTTTGACTATTATGCTGTTCTGAATTATAAACGCTATTTATTATGTTGTTTACGGTAAAATACAGATTACTAAACGTTTGAAAAAATCGGGTCTGGCGATCATAATTATTGAAATATATATTTTGAAAGTTTTGTGCACATATATTTTCTTTAGATGGTAATGATGTTTTACTCAGTTTTAATTAAATTAGAAAATGAGTTTTTAGAACACAAGGTTCGTAACTGTGTCACCTTACGTTAAATTATGTTTAAAACCTCGCTTAAACAAAAAAAGTAACTGAAAAATGAGATAGAATTTCTAATCAACTAGAAATAGTTTTTTTCCATGTTTCGCGAAATGACCCAATAGGGAGCACATAATAGAACAATAATAATTATGGACTTCTTGGCAGATAAGTGAAGAGTTATGCCTGCGGTTTTGTTTTATTTTCTAAAATTTATGTTATGTCGAATATTAATGTGAAATAATGGTGGATTATTAAACGTCAAGTGTTCGTAAGTGTGCATGAGTGTTTGCAAATAAAACAAAACAGTTCAACGTCACTTTTCAAATTCTCTCAAGAAGTCCGCCCGAGGACTTAGTAAAGCCCCACATCTTTACTGTGATACTCGAGAGGTTGGGTAGGGGTATATCATTTCTCACTTCTCATTTCTAATAACATTCATCATCATCACACTGGAAAGAAATATTGTTTAATTATGTATTAGTTGTAAGAAAAATTACTTTGACACTGGCTAAATGTGCTATTCGCACAAAGCCATCAACAAAAGCAAAAAAAAATGAAAGGCTATGGTTTACTTGTCATTCATTGTCTGTTAGTGTCATCAGTCAGCTGCAACTTGTCTTGTTTGACATTGTCAGTCAGCCTGTCGCGAGTAGAATTTCTTAACAATAATTTCTTATCAAACATTTCTCTGAAAATTGAAAACAATCTACTAAAATGGTTGACGAATTGAGGAAGTTTTTAAATCATTTACTGGAAAAGTATGCTATACCTTGACACGTTCGAATTAGTTCTTGCATTCTAAGAAAGTGATTTTACAATTGTTTGTATTTCCAGGGTAAATGGTCTTCATTGTATACTAATTTGTGACCGAGATGGTGTACCTTTGGTGCGGTCGGTGACGGAGAGAGCCCCTCAGTTAGCCCTACGCCCTAACTTTATTTCCACATTCGGTATGGCTACCGACCAAGCTAGTAAATTGGGACTAGGGAGAAACAAAACGATTATATCAATGTATTCTAGTTATCAGGTAAATAATTATCCATTTCATTCCACATACACATTATTTATATCATTGATCATATTACAATCTTGGAAAGTGGGTATTACTCCGTGGGTATTACTTACTTACATTCCTACATAAGCATTTCTCATTTTAATTTCAATTCCAAAGCATTTAATGCTATTTCAAAATACAGATTTTTGATGTTTGCATTTTTTCTAATTTCTTACACAGATCTCAATCAAACAGCCAGGCTTTGCCAAAATTTGTCTTAAATTGTAAAAAAGAATTAACCCTTAATTATGTAAATCTTTCTATTTTCAGGTTATACAAATGAATAAATTACCTTTGGTAATAACATTCATTGGCAGTGATAATTGCAATACAGGCCACATACTATCACTGGAGAGCCAAATTGAACCATTCTTAAAGGATCTAGCTGCCATAGTGGCAGATACGCCATGAGTTTTATACATTTTTAAGTCCTAAATAACTTACAGTTAATTTGATGTTTGAATTGAAGGAGGAATATGCATAAAACTTTTCTCAAACTCTCAAAGAAATGTGTTTTAAGACTGGGTTCCTTATAATTGAAATATTTCACTAAAGATAGATGTTTTTATATGCAAATAATAATTATGACTGCAATATTATTATATTAATTTCCTAGTCCTTTAGAAAGAGATGATTTTGAGTTATAATAAAAGTGTTGCTTGAACTCTGCTTATTGTCTCAGTTCAGCCAGTGTTCAAGATTCACTTGTGTATTTGCTAGAATACATAAAAAATTTAAGGTCTTAATACTATTCCACAGTATATATTCAGCGTGCAAGCACCTAAGCTAATATTTGTTACATCAGTTTTAGAGTTGGTTCTCTTTATTGTTTTCTGTATCAACACTTTAAAGTTTAATGTATTACAATCCTGGAATGACCAGCATATTCTAACCTCTATTTAGTTGGTCTTGATTGCATTTCTATATCATTTATGTGATTACAATGAAACTTTCATAAGTTGTTATGCGCAACCCCACATTTGTCTGATTTGGTAAGACCTTCATGGGATACGAGTTTTTGAGCCGACAGAGTCATGTGCAGGCTGCTAGTAAAATATATTTGTTCTTGTTCATAAAAAAGATTCCAGTGCTCATTGTTTTCATTAGATAGCTTAGATTCAATTATAGAATCATTTAATTTTGCAGTTAAAAGCCTTGTTATAAATACTTTATACCTTAAACTAATTTATATAATATCAGTTAACTCTAAATACTTTTGTACTTTTGTAAATAATAAATTAAGATTAAAATGTTATTGGAAGAGCTTATAATAAATATATTTTTAAAAATATGTTTTTGCCTTATAATTTTCCCACACTCCAGAAAATTTGGCAGATGCTTTAATAATAAACAATGAATTATTATATTACCTTCATCTATAATATTTAACCAGCAGAGGACGTCTTTTCCCTGAGATGATGATGATAATAATTATCTAAGTAGGTTGTTGACTAAGATTCTGGGTGAAAGCCATCTTTGACGTTATTGCTTGTTACCAGCGGGTAAGATGAAGACCTTGCCTCAGACGACATTTTCATCGTCACCGGACTTTTTGGAGGTAGGTCAGAGGTTTTCTAGAGGAAATGGCATCACGCACTAGTTCCGTCTAATGTTAACCTTAATATTGAGATGATGGTGGCGAAGACAGATAAACAACAAGTAAATGTTAATAAAAACGAGTTGATATCATCAAAATATTTATTTGCAATGGATTTTCTTTTATCATTTAAGTATTTTACGAAACTTGCTTGTATAAACTCATATACAGGGTGTTTTGTAATACGTGTATAATCCCGAATATGGCAGATAGTGTACCGTGCATAGAACCAATGCAATCAAGAAATTATGAACATTCCTAAAAAGCATCACATAGACAAGATATTGAGGTTGCTTGTTACTAAGTAAAATTGTAAAGTGACAACCCTAAGTCCAGCTGATACATTGTTCACGGTCGTCAACCTCGTGCTCCAACAAAAACAGAAGTCAACGTGTCAGGGATGAATAAAAATAATGTAATAAAATAAATTAGAGTTTTTGTATGGAAAAATAAATCTACGTAAATATAATTTTGAATGTTATTATCACAGTGTCCTTTATAATTGGTTAGCCACGCAACTGTAAGCCTACTAAAATATTATTTGTTTATCCCTGATCAATTATCGTTTTCATAGTTGTACTCTGGCTTATTTGTTACTTTAATGATTTAATAAACCTAATAACACTTAATTGTAAAGTCATCACCATTATTGTATTACATTGATAAAATTAGCTTTATTGTATTGTATTATTATTGTGTTATTTATAGTAAAACTATTTTAATTATAAACGTATAGTTATAAAAGATGTCAGATTTAATTAAGATCGTGTATTGATATCGATGGTACATGTTCGCGTGGTAGGATGCTCTGTCACCAGTCGTTGCCGAATTGTTGAGTCGGGTTAAAGTGTGTGATTTTTCTCCAGAAATTATAAAAAGTGTGCAAGTACAACGACTTTTATTTGTGCATAATTCAAACCTGAAGCTATCCCTATACAACGTTTGCAATGTTTCTGGATTATACACATATTACCAAACACCCTGTATTTGATGACTCGATATATTCAAGAAATAAGTTTTCTTTCAGACTAAAGAAGTCAGCTTGAGTGTGTGAAAAATATTCAAGTATCCAAACCACTATTCCAAACACAAGTAGAGACTCTTGGAATAGGCGGTGTTTGTTTCATTCCAATTTCTTTATGTAATTTATTATGTAGTTTAGTATTTGGTGACTGAAAGGGAGTGATATAGAAAGTAAAGTTTAAGGCAGTATCGGCGTGATGAGTGGTTTCCCGGAGAGAGCGTTGACGACGTTGTTGGCGGTGAGCACGGCCATGTCGCTGCGCGTGCGCACCGTCGCGCTGCCGATGTGTGGCAGGATGACTGAAGAACGAATATTGATAATAAAATCTCTGCTTGCTCATTTAATACGCAGTCGCATAATAAAAGGAAGAGGACCATCAAAGGTGCGACTTTTTAATCTCACCAAGGCCTATAATCTGTAAAATAGCAAACTCAATAATTTGCTATCCTAAAACGTCCAAAATGTCTCTGTGGCCCTCAGAACAATAACTAGGCAGTGGCAGAATTGAGACACTTTCATTTAGGTCCAGTTATAAAGGAATTTTACTTATTAACGAGCACGATTTACTTACAGATATTTCGGCATAGTTGCATGCGCGATGATCACAATTAATGTACCTACTAACTTGAAATTGTATCAGTAATTTCAGTATATCCGTGATGTTGGCACAAGCACCTGTGCCGATATATATACTCACAAACAAACAACAAAAACATAGTACTTATAAATTCCGTAACGGGATTCATACCATGAACGGTATTCTCGTTAATAATTATCTACCTACTGTTAATGTAACCGCGACCATGATAGTGAAAACGTTGTATCGTTAGACGTTAATTAGGTATTAATAAAATTGTAGTTCAGATACTAACAGATGTTGGGAAGTGTCAGCAGTTTGTGGTCTTTGGGTAGCGGTTCTGGCGTGGTGACGTCCAGGCCGGCGGCGTAGATTTGGTTGCTTATAAGAGCGTCGTATAGCGCGTCTTGGTCGATCAAATCTGTAGGGAAAACGTCATACAAATTAATGGCAGATAGTTAAATTTTATATTTATTTCCATTATAAATTAGCGAGACCGAGAAAAGTAACGACTCGCTTTAAAGTAGGTAAGCCACTGCGCCATCGTGCTCCAATGTGTTATTTTTATAATTAACCGTTTTTATCCCATTTCTTAGCATTGATTGAGTCAGACAGTTTAAATACCTAGGCCACATAGTTACAGAGAACCTAAAAGACGACATTGATATGGAGAAAGAGAGCACAGGGCGCTGTCGGTTAGGGCCAACATGTTGGCTCAAAGATTTTGCTTGATACTCAGCACCTATAAAGGTCACGCTTTTCAAAGTCTACTGGACCTCTTTTTACTCGAGTAGTCTATGGGTTAACTACACCCAAAAATCGTACAACACCCTGCGCGTATAATACAATAATGCTTTCAGGGCATCATCGTTGGGGCTGCCGCGATACTGCAGCGCTTCCAGCATGTTTGCGTATACAGAGGTTGACAATTTCCCGACCATCATTCGTAAAAAAGCAGGCTCACTATTGAAGTGAGTTCGCGGCAGCAGAACAACGTCCTGCTAGCAATCGCCGATAGTGGGGACTGTCCATTTATCGAGCACATGTGTCAATATACGCGCTCAAAATAAAAATAAAAATTATTAAGTCCTAACATTGGTGATAAGTCTCTTAGTTATTAACAATAAATGGACGTTATGTTGTCTGATAAATAAACATTTTTATTTTTATTTACTTAGCATAGGTCTCCCCCAAAGCTCCCCACAGGTTTCTTACTATGATACCCAAACTTATAAGTTTGTGCGCTATCATTATCACCAGCGCATTTTAATGTCCCCAAGTGCCACTGCGGGGCACGAGTCTCCCTTATGGATGGAATCACCTCATGGAGAACGGGCCATAAACCACAACGCGGGGCCAGTGCGAATTAGTGGTTGTTAGTTAACCAATTGCTTTATGTGCTTCCTGAACAAAGACATTTAACTTACCTATTAAATCTCTTTGTTCCTGAAGCACGGTTTGCGTTACGAGACTTTGTTTATGAACTTAATAGTAATTAATTATATGTAACCTTACCGCCTCTGCCGACGTTGACAAGAATGGCGTTCCTCTTCATCTTCCCGAGAGTGGTGGCATTGATCATATGCCTTGTCTCGTCTGAGAGTGGCACAGCCACCAAGACGAAGTCGCTCTCCGCTAGTAGCTGGTCTAGTATCAAGAAGTCGGCTCCTAGTGCTTTACCTGAACAATTAAAATCATAATTATGTATTAACAGTGAAATATGTACCTAATTGACAAAGCAACAAGGTGCATTTGAAAAGAAATGTAATGTTTGTAATGTTTCCTGCTTTGCAATGCTGGGTGTAGTCCTCTCTTCTTGCAGCTCATCTCTCTATGTTGTTAGCCATTGTAACCCAGTTTTTGATCCGCGACCCTATCTATGTCGCCTCGCAAGCACGAACAATTTGCGAAAAAGTATTCGTATCGTCATCGTCAATAATTTGTATGAGAATTGTACAGCGCCCCTACCGGACGTAAAAAGATTCAAATATGGAAGCACGAGTGCTAAAGTAACGCAAGCGTATCGCCATCGTATCGTAGTTTAACGTCACTTGATATTGTTTATATTAAAATTGGAAGCACGAACATTGTTTTGACGTTAGGTATCGTCACTGACGAAGGCTGGCTATCGTGAACTTACGAATGTTTCTTCACGTAGAATTTGTTGGTGTAAGAAGTAGTATTGTAGTAATATGTTCGTTTTAAATATTTTTTTTTCGTTGTTACTAAGCTCAAAACTTTACATAAAGATTAGTGATATTATAAAGATGCGAAGAACGTAGAAATTATAATAGTGCGTTATATTATTACCAGAGATTGGAATAGGCTGACTATATTTACCTAAACTTCGGAGAACAGAGACAAAAATTGGAGACTTTCTTACGACTACTTTTTTTTCGGAATTCGGGAAAAATCTGAAATAAGTTAACAATAAGCTTTATTTAAGATGGGTAAAGGTTATTTTTAAACTTGCAATTATTCGAATTATATTTACGATCCTTAAACTAACCGTTGTTGTATCAAATGACATGACATGACAATACGTATAGTAGGTATATTTTACTTTATGCAACATGCACAACTTTTTGTAGTCAACAAAAGTTTTATATGGAGCAGTTTGTCATTGGCTTTGGAATTTAAAATTATTCTAACAAAATTTCACACAAATGTTCTTACAGATGATAAAAACCACCTTTGTTTTTTAATGTCTTAATCAATATTCATATTCATTATTCAAATACTGAAAGCTTTAGTGAGTTGTAGAATTTTATCCTGTCGTATGAAAATCAAGTTAAGAAACATGAATGTGTTAAATAAAACCAGCAAATGTTACAATGAATAATTTTAATTTTTTTGAGTAAATCTTATATACCTACTTATGTACAAAATTAACACAAATTAACTAAACTATAACTAGTGCATAAAATGCATCACTCAGGTTGATCCTCATTCACTTTTTCGCAAAACAATAGAAAGCGGTACCTGCTCTGATCCCTTTTTAACCCACTTCTAGTAGTTAGCCTTAAGGCTAACAAGAACAATAGGCCTTTAATTCTCGGAAAAAAAATGGTTTAAAATTTCAAACAGATTTACGCACTCGAAGATCGTAAAACTAAAAACCTATATTCTAACTTATTTTTATAATATGATAGAGTGATTGATTTAAAGCTGTTATATCCATGTTTGTAATGATTTTCTTCTATATTGTATATACCTCTAAAAAAATGAATTCAATCCTGAGTCTCAAATTGTGACCCGAAATTCGTGTCAGAAAGTAAAGGAGCACCGGCATATTAGTTAACTAGTGAAAGAGTAAATACGTAATTTGTGTATTTTACAAAAAGATAATGCAATAGTTTTAAGATCCCGGAAGAATTTTCTTTCTTTATTTTATTATTTTCGTAATCGTAATGTTATGTATTGAAAGATTTGATGTAACAACGGTCAGTTTAAGGATAATTCTAATACATGATTAAAGTTAGATTAGTTTAGTGAAAATTCTTAAGATATGTTAATTGCAAGTTTAGGCGAAAATAGAAACTACCCACTTTAAATAATGCTTATTTTCAAATTATTTAAGATTTTTCCCGAATTCCGGGAAAAAAAATGTAGTCGTAAGGAAGTCTCCACTTTCTGTCTCTGTTCTCCGAAGTTTAGGTAAATATAGCCTATTCCGATCTCTGATTATTACCTTGCTGCAAGTTTAATTTAAAACGCTGAAAATAAACAAAAAGAAGCTAGGTAGGTTAAAGAAAGTTGTTTGAACATAGGTAGTTATTTTAATAATATTCATAATTAATTTTTTACCATTATTGTATATTTTAATTGCTATTAACCTTATGCATAGCATACTGGAAGATGTGCGTGTGGTATGAGTGCTCCTTTTTGAAAGTTGATAAAACCTTACGAATCAAGGGAAATATTTTGTGCTTTACAAATAAACAAAGAATAAGCTCCGAATAGTTATTCCGTGTTTTGTCTCTTTTACTCCAATTTGAAATGACATTTATATGACAGGAACAAAACACGGAATAACTATTCCGACCTTATTCTTTGTTTATTTGTAAGGCCCTTAGGGTCTTACAAATAAACAAAGAATAATAGAAAGCGGTACCTGCTCTGATCCCTTTTTAACCCACTTCTAGTAGTTAGCCTTAAGGCTAACAAGAACAATAGGCCTTTAATTCTCGGAAAAAAAATGGTTTAAAATTTCAAACAGATTTACGCACTCGAAGATCGTAAAACTAAAAACCTATATTCTAACTTATTTTTATAATATGATAGAGTGATTGATTTAAAGCTGTTATATCCATGTTTGTAATGATTTTCTTCTATATTGTATATACCTCTAAAAAAATGAATTCAATCCTGAGTCTCAAATTGTGACCCGAAATTCGTGTCAGAAAGTAAAGGAGCACCGGCATATTAGTTAACTAGTGAAAGAGTAAATACGTAATTTGTGTATTTTACAAAAAGATAATGCAATAGTTTTAAGATCCCGGAAGAATTTTCTTTCTTTATTTTATTATTTTCGTAATCGTAATGTTATGTATTGAAAGATTTGATGTAACAACGGTCAGTTTAAGGATAATTCTAATACATGATTAAAGTTAGATTAGTTTAGTGAAAATTCTTAAGATATGTTAATTGCAAGTTTAGGCGAAAATAGAAACTACCCACTTTAAATAATGCTTATTTTCAAATTATTTAAGATTTTTCCCGAATTCCGGGAAAAAAAATGTAGTCGTAAGGAAGTCTCCACTTTCTGTCTCTGTTCTCCGAAGTTTAGGTAAATATAGCCTATTCCGATCTCTGATTATTACCTTGCTGCAAGTTTAATTTAAAACGCTGAAAATAAACAAAAAGAAGCTAGGTAGGTTAAAGAAAGTTGTTTGAACATAGGTAGTTATTTTAATAATATTCATAATTAATTTTTTACCATTATTGTATATTTTAATTGCTATTAACCTTATGCATAGCATACTGGAAGATGTGCGTGTGGTATGAGTGCTCCTTTTTGAAAGTTGATAAAACCTTACGAATCAAGGGAAATATTTTGTGCTTTACAAATAAACAAAGAATAAGCTCCGAATAGTTATTCCGTGTTTTGTCTCTTTTACTCCAATTTGAAATGACATTTATATGACAGGAACAAAACACGGAATAACTATTCCGACCTTATTCTTTGTTTATTTGTAAGGCCCTTAGGGTCTTACAAATAAACAAAGAATAAGGTCCGAATAATTATACCGTGTTTTGTTTTTTTTACTCTAATTTGAAATGACGTTTACATGACAGGAACAAAGCACTTAGGAAATAATTGTGAAAACTTTAAAGTTTAAAAGAACGGAGACACGCACTAGTGGGTGATGCCATTCTTTCTAGAAAACCTCTGACGGTGCTTCGTTTCACACAAAAAATCCGATGACGTTGAAAATGCCGCCCGACAATCAGCAAACTCTAACAAAAAAAAACGTTTACCATACTTTAAGAGAGAGGGTTTACTTTAAGAGAGTGGCAAGTGTATTGACCAACCTTCAGGCTTCTCCCTGTGGCCCGTGTAGACGAACCTGGCGACTTCGAAGCCCGCGAGTCGCTTCACCGTGGCCTGGCCGATGCCGCCCAAGCCGATCACACCCACCGTGCTGCCCCGCAAGTCCTGCCCTAGGTACTTGTTGAAACCGATCTCCCATTTACCACTGTGGAATTGAGATAATATGACTAATGTACATTTTGTTGACTAAAACGCCCTTTTTGGGGGTCCCTAGGGGGCGACGACCGGGGCAAATACCGCTGGATGGACGAAGTAACTGCATGAGCTCCTGAAAACCAGCGACTGGAAAGAGATCGCGCAATACAAGGAGCAGTGGCGTCTCCTTGTGTCGAAGGCCAAGACTCACTTTGGGTCGCTGAGACATCGCAGTAACTTAGTATGAACGCACTAGGTAAGTAGGTATCTACTAATATTTATAGCCCTTTTTACACGTTTCTTGCAAAAAAATAGGACAGAAGTTTCACTCGTAGCAGTAAATATTTAATAATAAACATTTTACTGCCATATACAAAGGGTAAAATGTGTTTCGCTAAATCTAAAGCTACCTACTGGTAAATATGGCAACAGATATGCTCCCAGGATGTGCTGTGAGATGCGGTATGTATGAAGTTTTACTTGTCCAGTCTCCTTATTTAGTCGTTAATCATCATTACCTGCGGACTTGATCCAGGTTCTCAGTGAACCTCCTCGCTGCGGCCAGCATGAGGCTGACGGCGATATCAGCCACCGCCGAGTTCAGCACGTTCGGAGTGTTGGACAGCTTTATGCCCCTCGCCTGAAGTTCCTCCACATTGCAGTGGTTGTAGCCCGCTGATGCCGTGCCTACCATCTTCAACTGTGGCCCTTGGGTTTTTTTAATTTTTATTATTAATGATCACCAACTGATAATACACACAAATACAGCAATATACAAAAAAAGATCAACTACGCATTGTGCTCATCTAGTTAGAGGCCATCACAGCCACAAAATAGTCACCTTGTTTTGTTCCACAGCTAACACCAGATAAGTTCATTGTGTTTAAATTTATAAAACATTTAGAAAATAAAAAAAGAACAAGAGAGAGAATTTTTTCAAATGTCGAAAGAGATGATCGGGTGGTTATAAATGTCTTGATTTTCTTTAATTACCAGCTTTATCGAGGAGTTCCTTGGTGATGGGGTAATAGGACACCCAGACTAGCGCCGAGCATCCTGGGATGAGATTTAGGAGTTCATCCTTGTTTTTTGTCCTTCCTTCTTCGCCGAAGTTTAGGTACTGACTCTGAAGAACTGTAAAACTAATAATGTCGACGGCATTATAAGTGATATTATTTCACTGATGAAATAATAACACTTTATAAGAAACATCTTTAAATGCTGACATTTAAAGATGGTTCTTTTGTATCACCAGCAAAAAAAAATATAGGTCTGCGCTTGACTTCTATCTCACCTGATAGGAGTGTTTACATATAATGATGATGATGATGTAAAACGCTTAGTTCGGCATGGTGGAATGTCCTTACTGCTGGGGCACGATGCATGTATGACTGCATCCCCTTCCCTATGCATGTATAGGGAAACCGGGCCATAAACCACCACGCGGGCCCTGTCCCGGCTGCACTAGCGGTCGTCACAGAACATATAGCAGTGGCGATCGTTAACAACCACCAATTCGCACTGGGCCTGCTTGGTGGTTTATGTAATGGTGGTGGCAAGTTCTCCTGTGGTTTTTCATCAATAGGAAAAGCTCGTGCCCCAGCAGTGAGGACATAAAATAAGCTGATGATGATGATGAATCGTGATTAATATTGTATTACATTATAGTGTAACCACAGATTAGTTAATAGTTACTAGTGTAACTCTTTGTTTTAGTCGTCACCATGCTAGGTCAATAGAGGCTTTGTATAGAAAAGTGAATTATTAACAGTATTATTATATAATTAGCGATACATAAAAATTACGAGTCTCCTGACACTGCTAGAATAATTTCTGAAAGTCACTAGTTACAAGTGCCAACGCATTTTTTTGAGAAACAGAATTAGTTTTACACTTGTAAATATTTACTTGTGAGGTGGATCATTTAATTGAGATTTTATTCTACATACGTATTAAGTACAGTTTCGTGAAACGCTACACTTGCAAGTTCGGTGCTTCACAAGTGTTACTATGGTAACACACTTGTATTACAAGACTTGTACCTTTCGAGAAACAGGGCCTTAACTACCCACCAGCGGGAAAACAACCACTAAAATGTCTCGGTGTAAATGCTCTGTCGTTATTTATTTTTTGTATGTCTGTGCGAATTTACGCACCTCACCCCATAAAGCTGTAGATATAACTGGAGAGGCCTGTCAGTTGAAGCAAGCAAGTATTAGTAGTGTGTATTCGCGGGTTCTGGCTCACTTGTATGGAAAGTCATATTCGCGGGTTCTGGCTCAATGAATCATCGAAAAGTCGTTTCAAGGGTCGACCAAACCTAAAAAAAAAAAAAAAAAAAAAAAAAAAAAAAAAAAAAAAAAAGGAAAACCCCCCATTTGAATCGATTGCGCTGGGTCCCAGAGCGATATCTCTTGCCGTTTCCGAGTTACGTTACTCACGGATGGTCCTTCTTCGTTATCTAATTACCTCTATTGTTAACAATAAGACGACCCTTGCTCCTTATCTAATTGCCTCTATTGTTAACTATCACTGTGTTTTGGCGATTAACCGTCGGACCGTCCACAATTCTTTCTCATTATCTAATCACCTCCATTGTTCGTTAACAATTGACATTGAGGAGCTCGATGGCGCAGCGGCTAGCGCGTTCGGCTTGCGATCTTGCCCGCTAAGCAACTTTCGCAATGCCGGGTCGCCTGATGGGTGACCAATTAAAAAACATCTCGAGCTCCTCCGTGCTTCGGAAGGCACGTTAAGCCGTTGGTCCCGGTTGATGTCGTAAGATGGCAGTCGTTAAAACCCACCAACCCGCATTGGGCCAGCGTGGCGGGTTATGGCCCAATATCCCCACGTGCTATTGTTCACGTGGGAGGCCTGTGCCCAGCAGTGGGACGTTTATAGGCTGTTGATGATGAATTGACATTACTTTCCGATATCTTAATGTATTTGGTCGTTTAGGCAAGTTGTTGCAAGAAACATTTCTAAGGATCTCAACTAATATAAAACGCATGCGCATTATTGTGTTCTTACGAAGTCGTGCTTCAACCATTCACAAAACGGAGAACCGTTGCTAACATAGAAATAATTTAAAGATATAGCACCTCTGTTTGTAGTTGACTGCTGCAGACAAACAGATAATCTGAAAACAGTTCCTATTTACCAGATAAGACTACAGCATACTGTCTTATTCTCAACGATTGCATTGTTGAATACAAACCACTAAGTAACATCGTAAAGAAGATATCATGAACGTAGATACACTTATAGTGGATGTTCAAGGATTTAAAGATATAAATAACAATTTTATTGTAAAAGAAGTAGCCATTGCGAGCCAGGAACATACACAAACTTTTTTGGTAAAGCCACCATACTCATTTCATCATCTCACAGAAGTAGAAAAGAAACGAGTCAGATGGTTAGAAAGAAACCAAGGAATTAGCTGGTGTGAGGGCTACATAGACTACAAGGAGTTTCATCGTGTTATCATACCTCATCTGAAGAATAAAAAAGTTATTGCAAAGGGTTTTGAAAAAATTAAGTGGATCAAAGATTTATGTGCAAACTGTGTGGTAATCGATATTGGTGAAAAGGGATGTCCTAATTTTTCAATGTTACAAAGTAAATTTTGTAAAAATAAAACGGACTTTAGTTGTGTAAATCATAAAATAAACTGTGCATTAAATAATGCTGTGTGTATTAGAAAATGGTATTATGATAATAACATGTCTAAGTTTAATTTATTTTGATTTTTATATTATTATCAATAAACTGATTCTTTGTGTTATTTACAAAGGGTTTTGAAAAAATTAAGTGGATCAAAGATTTATGTGCAAACTGTGTGGTAATCGATATTGGTGAAAAGGGATGTCCTAATTTGTCAATGTTATCTACAAAGTAAATTTTGTAAAAATAAAACGGACTTTAGTTGTGTAAATCATAAAATAAACTGTGCATTAAATAATGCTGTGTGTATTAGAAAATGGTATTATGATAATAACATGTCTAAGTTTAATTTATTTTGATTTTTATATTATTATCAATAAACTGATTCTTTGTGTTATTTACATGGTTATTTTATTTTTCATACTTATGCTTCCCTGTTTTACACATGTAATTTGCAATTTAGCAAAATAAAAAAAATATTATTGATATTAGGTTTCATATTACCTTATAATCAGAAGAGTTGTATTACACAACCTACTCTGAAACTGACTTGTTCAAACTTGTTTGCGTTAGAATTTTCTTACTTATTTACCGTCAATGTTTTATTATACAAAGGTATATACTAAATTAAATAAAAATACAAGTTTGTTTGTTACTTTTATATTTTATTAGGTATATTAAAACAGCTGGGTAGGTACATAAATTTACATTACATTTCATAATATAAGTTACGTTTCCTATTCAAACAATGAATCTGAGCAAAAAGCAACTACTTAAGTATATTGAAAAAACGGGTTACAATACTTTATAACAGGTTCATATTATTTTTTAATTCAAACAATGAATCTTAGTAATGATAATAAATAATAATACATTTTTAGCCCCAAATATAATAAGATTTAAAAACACAGTGAAAACAATCGTTGTTAAAAAAAAAATATATATATAATCCCAGTGACCCCAAGACATAGTAGATATTTTATTTTTTAATATTACGCGTTTGTCGTCATTACCTGACAAAGCTATTTTGTTCTGTTCTTGGGTAAATACTTCATGCTTTAAAGATTTAAAAAATAATGTTTTTTTCTTTCTTAAAAAAAGTATTTTTTGTCTAATACATTATAGTAATCTTCGAAATGTACATTTTTTAAAAAACCTGTTTCTGTAATTCCTCTTAATTCCTCTTGTACTGTTTTATACAGTATAATTTTGATCTTAAACCAACAAACTCAGAAATCAAAAATTTCCACCTAGTTCATCTTTGAAGAGACCCGGTACTTTTTTGTTAAGACTTGGTATACCGAAAAACAATTATTTAATGGATAATTACTAGTATCGAAATATCTAAGAAAATTCAACTTTAAATCTGTATAAAAAATCTTTGCTTTCTATTGAATAAAAAAAAAAAACTGTCAGTATCCGTATAACAAAGCTTTAATTTTTTCCTCATAAAAAAGGTTTCATA